>CAJVPP010000558.1:0-29838 GCA_910592005.1 Funneliformis mosseae
AAATAAATTAAATAAATAGTAATTTATTTATTTAAATTTAATAATTTAGTATTAATTAATTATTTAATATATTTTTAACCTCAAGAATTTCATGAATTAGGAATTATATCACATAAATAGTCTTATTAAATTGAACTTTGTAATTTATTAATTAGTTAGATAATTTTTGATACTCAATCTTTAAATATTACACAATTCGAAATTTTTCAAAAATTTATAAAAGAACTTGATCCAGCATTTGAAATTCCAAATATTAAATTAGTTAAGCAAATTATCTATAGTACTTATAATTATACATTTTTTTTAATTCAAAATTTATTGAAGATAATACAATTTCAGTTAATTTAACTACTGATATGTAGACTAGTAAAAATAAATTGGGATTTTTAGGTGTTACTTGTTTTTTCTTAGATAAAAATTTTACTATTCATAAAATTATTCTTACAATTAAATATATTAGATATCCTTATAATGCACAAAATATATTTGATGTATTATTTGTTATTTTAAATGAGTGGTTTAAGAAATAAAACAAATATAATAGTAACTGATAATGAGGCAAATATGAAAAAAGAAATAATAAAAAATGAATAAAATTGCTTCAAATATAAAGTGATAATTATATATTATACATACATTACAGTTGTAGTAGAAAAAGAGTTAATTTCTATTAAACTAAAAATTCAAAAAAAATTACAAAATAAAGTTAATGTGATAAAGTTTTTAATTTTATAATTTATATTTATTAATTATTCAAATTATTTTATATTATATAATAATTTTTATAATATTTAAAATGCTAGTAAAATTAGTGAATATTTCTTTTAAGTAATGGCAGATATTTTAACCAGATAGAATTTAAGTTATTATGCTTAAAATAGGTTAATTAAAATCAAAGGTTATATTTAAATAATAATTGTAGAATTAGTAAATAATGTAAATACTAATGCAAAAAAAAATGAAAAGTAACTTGAAAAAATCATGTTAAGTTCTGATAAATAGGAACTTTTATAAGAATTAATTATAATACTTAGTCAATTTAAAGAAGTAACTTATTATCTTGATGAAGAAAAATATATTACATATAATATTATGAATCTAATAATTGAACAAATTAAACATTTATTACTTTTATCATTATTTAATTTACCTAATTCATCTATATTTACATCACCTACATCACCTACATCATCTATATTATCTATATTATCCATATCATTTACATCACCTATATCATCTGTAATAGTTTTTAATATATCAGAAATATATCAAGAAATTAAAAATGCTGCTTATGTATTTATTATAATAGAAGAAGTAAAAATATTAGAAAATAATATTATTAAAAATAATAATAATCAAACAAAAAATAGCAAATTTAATTTAGATAAACCATTAGATACTAAAGATCTTTTAAATAAAGTAAGAAAAGATCTTTATAATGCTATGTGTTTTTATTGGAAAGTTTTATCTGAAGATTACTTAATATCAATAATACTTGATCCCAGAATTAAGTCTATGAATAATAAAATAGAAGAAAAAGAAAATTTATGTAAAAAATATTAAGAATATAAGAAAAATTATTTACCAATTCCTAATAAATCTTGATCTTCATCTTCAACTCTATCTGAATTATTAATAATCTTAAATTTAATTTATAAATTTATGCTTTTTTCAATATTTGAACAAAATTAACTAAGAATATCTAATGAAGTTAAAGAATATTTAAAAGAAAATAAAATTTCTTTTAATTAAAATCTATTTAATTTGTGGTTAAATAATAAAAATAAGTATCCAATTCTTGCTAAAATAGCAAGAATTCATTTAATTATTTCTGCAACATTAATATCATCAGAAAGGTTATTTTCTGATACAGGAAATTTATTTTTAGCAAAAAGATTTAGAATAAATTTAGAATTTTTTCAAAGTATAATATTTTTAAAAAGAAATGCAATTTAAAGTTAAAAGTATTATGAATAATTATTTATATTTTAAATTAATTATTTGTATAATTTATTATAATTAAATTATTATTTTATTAAAATATTATAAAACTTAATATAAACCTAAACTCATAATTTTAAAGATTTCTATTTTTAAAAAAGAAGCAAAAGTTCTAAATAAAAAATAAATAAATAAAATTTTTTCTTTCTAAAATTCAAGCTAAAATCCAGATCTAAAAAAAGTATCCTAAAGAAAAATAGAAAAGAAATGTAAATGATTTTTAAAGATAAATAAATAAAAAATGAAAAAATACCTTTCTAACTTACCTTTCATAGTTCAAGTTAAATTCCAGGTTTAGAAAGATATTCCCTAAAAAAAATAAGCAAAAGAACTAGTAAATGACGTTACAAAAATAAAAAAAAAAACAAAAAATTCATCACAACTTACTTTTATGATTCAAGTTAAAATCCAGATCCAAAAAGGCATTTCCTAATGAAAAGAAATAAAAGAAATATTAATAGCATTCCAAAGATAAAGAAGAAATATAAACAATCTTCTACACCACTTACCTTTATTGTCCAAGCTGAAATTCAGATCCAGGAAGGTGTTCCCTTAAGAAAAGAAGCAAAAAGAACATTAATAGCATTTCAAAGATAAAGAAAAACAAAAAATCTCACAAGAAAAGTAGCAAAAGGAATGTTAATAGTGTTCTAAAGATAAAGAAATAAAAATAACCTCCTATATCACCTTATCTTTATAGCCCAAGTAAAATGCAGGTTCAGAAAGGTGTTCTTTAAAGAAAGAAGCAAAAGAAATATTAATGACATTTCAAAAATAAAGAAGAAATAAAAACAATCCTTCATACTATTTACCTTTATAATCCAAGTTGAAATCCAAGTATCCCCTAAAGAAAAGAAGCAAAAAAAAACATTAATAGCATTTCAAAAGTAAAGAAAAACAAAAAAAAACCCATAATAAAAAAAATATTAATAGTATTATTATTATTATTATATCTAACATATATATTATTTATTTTATATTTAACATAATTAGCATATCTGTTAGCTCTATTATTATTATCAATAGTATCATAAATATCATAGATTTTCTTTAATTATAATTAAAGGGCATGAAAATGCCTTGAAAAAAGGACAGATCCTAACATTGTATTTAATATATATTTAATAACAATAATAAACAATCTTGACATTTTGCAAACATAAAACTTATAATTTTATTCTTATTAACTAAATAAACTCTCTAATTAATAGTATGTCAAGTTGATTGGATTTAAATCAAAGCTATTGCCTCTTTGACTTTAAATCATAGTTAATTTATTTGACGAAAAGAGTAATGTTAACAGCATTCTCTAAATAAAAGAAGTAAAAGAAACATTAATAATGTTTCTAATGATAAAGAAAAAACAAAAACACTAACTTACCTTTATAGCTCAGCTGAAATTCAGATCTAAGAAGGTGTTCTCTAAAGAAAAAAAGTAAAATGAAAGTTAGTAACATTTTTAAGACAAAAAAAGGAAGTATTTTGCACTTACCATTTGAATTCAAGCCATTTAAGATGAAATTCTAACCATTTTAAAGTAAAAGATTCAGAAGAAGGGAGGGAGAGTGTGTGTATATATGTGTATATATGTGTATGTGAGAGTAAGAAAGAATGTGTATGTGAGTATATGAGAGAGTAAGTGAGTGAGTGATGTAATATATAGATTTAATATTATTGTTATTGTAAAAAAAAATTAAATAAAAATATAAAATAAAAAATAAATAAAAAAAATTTATGTTTATCTAAATCGAATTGACTGTCTAATTTATTCATTGGATATCTAATGATCCATTAGATCAATCTGGTAATATAAATGAATCAATCTGATTTTAATCAAATTTCAGATGAATAACTGGATTTTCAGTTTGATCAGATTGTGAGCATACCTCTAAATTTAGTTATGCACAAGTTCTGTATGTTAGATTTTTGATATATATATAAGTTTATTTTGTATAACTAAATATATCATTAATTATATTTATTTAATTTTTTACTACATTTATTATTAATTTTTTCTTTGTTCTTTTTTTTTCCTTTAAAAAATTACAATAGATAAGTATTTAACTTTAGCAAGTAATTCATCTTCAGTACTACTTTCTACATAGAAACAGAAAAAACCTTCACAATAGAACAAAAATGTCTTACCAAAAAAGTACATAAAAAAATGAAATAAATAAGTCACATACATGATAAGACAGAAAATGCAAAAATGGCTATAAATATATCTATGGATTACCTGACAGACTAATTCTAATAATGAATCAGAAATTAATTATATTTGATATACAGATTATAATAAGAATTCTAAAGACATATTTATTGTTAAAATGAAAAAATTAAAAATAGATTATTTAGAAAATCATTTATCTACTAAAGAACATCAAAAAGTAGTATTTGGATTTACTACTTTACCATTAGATCAAACAAATCTTATAATTGAATTTATAATTTAGGTAAATGCTGATAAGTTAAATATTATTGCAAATATGTAATATATTTATTTATATGCTAAAAAGTATTTCACAATTGACGTATTTTCTAATTAATTGAATTAATAGATATTCAAAAAAATATAATTGAATTAGTATTTGATCAACTTCTAATTATACTTTTACCATTATATTTTAATCCAAAAAAAATTAATTATATTCAATAATCCAAATAATCAAATAAATTATAATACATATAAAAATTCAATAGCAGGTACTAAATTTTTCATGTTATTGCAATAGTAATTGAAGAATAAATTTTAAATAAAGTTCGTAAATCACTATCTTAAAGTTTATTAATTGATGAAAGTAATACTATTATATATGATAAAATATGTGCAGTTATTAGCAACATATGGGAGTGTTTCTAGAAAAATCAGGTTCTGAGAAATTTTTGACTAAAATTAAGAGTTTAATACATTTTAATCTAATAACATCAAAAACTAAGATGCAATAAAAATCTCAATTTTGCTAAAAAATTTCCGAAATCTAATTTTCCTAGCAATTAACCCATATAGCAGAAAATATTTCTATACTTTATTATTTAGAATTAATTGAGTTATTAAAAATAGACATAAGTGCAATTATAAGAAATTTGGAATTTTTTTTGTTGTAAAAATATTAAAAACAGATGATTTAATGTATTTTCATAGCAATGATAATAGTATAATATTAGATATGTATAATCTCAAATATGATTTTTGATCAGTAATATATACTGATTTATTTAATTTAACTCATATAAGTAGAAATAATAGAGTATTGGCAAAACTTTAACATACAAATCCCTTTATAATCAATAATCATTGTATTGCTTATAGGTTAAATTTAACTAGAAAGAATGCAATTAAAGAAATTCTATAATTTGAAGATTATGAAGTAATATTAAAAGAAATATATGCTTATTTTAGTTCATTACATCAATGGTGATAAAGTCATGATCTGTAACTATACCTTAATTAGTTATATAATTAAAATGATTAATATAGTTGACAAAATAGATAAATTAGACTAAATTGCTAAAGTAGTCATTGCTGATCTATTTAATATATTAGATAAATTAATTATAATTATTATAATTATTATACTTGTTAATTATATTATAGTTAATAGAGTAGTTATATTTATTTTATTTATTTATTTTATCTTTTATATTATATTTTTTATTGTATATTTTATAGTATTTTATTTTATATAAATATGTTATATTTTCCCTTAAGTTGAAAAGTAACTTGAGATAGAATTTTAAGATAAAACTAAGAGTTCAATAAAGAAATCTTTAAATTCATTTACTATTACCTTTTGTCATATTTTTATATAGACATGATTATGATATTATCTTATAATTATTTAACAGATTGAATTAAAAATTAATTATTTAAGTTTACAAATATTAAGTCAATAGTAACAACATTTAAAAATATTTTAAACTTTAGATAAATAAGATCTACAATTATCAGTTTTATTCATTATTAATACTCGATAGCTTTTACTTTTTAATGTTATTTAAATTTTACATTAAATTATCTTTTTAATAATTAATGTATTTTATAATAATACAATTAATAATACATGCAAAAAATATGATAATAGACTCAAAGATTATATAAAGATATTGATTCAGAATTTATATTAGCAACAAAATTTCTTGCAGATATTTTATTTATTTTTAGTAATTTAATAGAAATATTTCAATCAGATTATGTTGCATTATTTGATATATATATATAATTAAATTTAGTACTTGCTTCAATTATAACTGAATTTATTGGTAATGATAATGATTCTGATTATATAGATTACGTCTTACTAATTTATAGAAATCATTTGTGAATATATAAGTCTGATCTTATTAAACCTAACATATTGTCAGCAACATTTAAAGAATTAGCTATTGCATTAGTAAATAATCTTCATCATAGATTTCCAGATACTGAAATTTATAATGCTATAAAAATTTTTGATTTTTCTCAAGTTTCTATAAAGTCAAATGAAATGGTTATATATAGTAAAAATGAAATCAAAATATTATACAATTTTTATAGAAATTTCAGCTTTTTTGTGAAGATTAATAAGAATAGGATTATACAGAAATGATAAAAAGTAAAGTTACTTTTAAAAAATTATTAATAGTTTAGTTTTATAGATGAATAAAGACAAATTTTTACTAGTTCTTAATTTTTAACTCTTTATTCAAATTTAAGCAAAGTGATTAATTATTCATTAATTGTATTACTTTCAAATGGTAATATTAAAAGAATTTTTTCTTAACAAAATTTTATTAAAATAAAATTACATAATTAAACAATTAAATAAAACTTAAAACTTTAAATTCTCATCTTATGATTGTTATGAATAATTTTAAGCTTAAAGATTTTGATTTTGAAAAAGTATTTGATGTATAGCAAAGACTTTCAAGATGTATTTAATAAATTTTTATTTGAATTTAATAAAGTTTATGAATGTAATAAATATAAAAATGTAATTTTTTTTATTTTTTTTGATTTTATATTTTATTATACTATTAACATCATTAATATGAAGAATATATCTTTGAAGCAAAAAAGTGATGATCTTTATTATTATATATCAAAAAAATAATAACTAAATATTTTAATTTATAGAATGCTACATGACTGATATAGTAATTCAATCAGCAATAGCTACTGATAAAAATGAATATTATAGTAATATTAAATTAGTAAATGTTTACTTTTTTTTCATTTTCTGAAAAATCAGGTAGGCTTTATATATTGTATATGACTTTAAAAAATTATAGATACCATAAAGATCACATGTCTTATACAGTTTATTTTTTTTTTATTTGCCTCTTTTATTTAAAAAAAATTATATAAATATAATCAATTTCCTTTAAATTTATAATTTTTATAATCAGAATTGCGTATTTATTTTTATTTTTTAAAATATTAAAAGTTTTAATTATTATTCTTTTAATTTCAATATATGTATACTACAGTCAATCACATTATATTTATTTATTTTAAAAAAATATTATTGAATTTTTACAATCATATATAATAAATTATAAGTATAATAAGTTAAAATGCTACCATGAGAACATATAACAGAATACTTTTTTTTTAACATTAATAATGCTATCTTAAATTCTTTCTATCTTCTATTTTATCTTCTGGTTACTACTTTCTTTATCCAAATTTCAGAATGATTCTTATTCAATCATGCCTGTGCACTTCACTTATCATTCTTATTTTAAAAATTAAAAGTAAGGGTCTTAGGTATTCATGATACAGAGGGTCTCCAAAAGTTTACGCACACTTTTTTTGTATGAATTTTAATAATATTTTTATTAAGTAAGCAAATGATCATCAAATAATAAATATTGTTTCTAGAATAGTAAATTAAACTTTGTATTAAGCTATTTATTATTTAATCAGACTACCATTTCATCTAAATATATCACCAACATCATAAATATAATAAATATCACAAATATCGCAAAAATTGTAAACTCTGCACGATTTGTTTTATGCACTCATAATTTGAGACGACCGTGTGAATTTTCTCACACTAATTAAAAAAGAATAAATAAACTAAAAAAAAACAAAAAAAATTTTTTAACCTTACCTTAAAAAAATGTATAAAAAAAAAGATCTTACTGATTCTCAAAAAGGTGCAATTCTTTATGAACATCAACTTGGCCATTCATACAGAAAAATTGCAAAAACTGTAGGATGTAGACCTTCTGCAGTTTCAGCTTGTATAAGAAGGTATAAAGCCACTGGGTTTACTGATACAAAGCCATATTTTAGGTGACCGCGCCTTTTCACAACTCCAAATTGTAACCAACTTAAACGATTAGTTACAAAGAAAAAAAATTGCTGCAAATGTACCTGTGAAGTGCAAGCTCTTTGAAAAAAGAAGTCAGAGCAGAATGCTTCTACTCCTACCATCTGTCAAAAACTTCATATTATTGGATTAAATAATTGTGCAGTTAGGCGAAAATCATTCATTTCATCTGAAAATATGGTGAAGCAACTTGTATGAGCACAAGAGCATGCACACTAGACTATGCAAGACTGGAAAAAGGTTCTTTGGATTGATGAATCAACCTTTTCTCAGTTTCAACAATCACGTACTAGCTAGGTTTAGTGAGAACTATCTGAGAAATGGTTACTTACTTATGTTTTAGCAACAGTAAAGTACTGTCTAAGTCAGATGTTCTGGAAATGTTTTTCTGCACAAGAATTAGGATAAATTGTCCCTTTAGTTAGTTCTGTAAATGATGCAATGCATCTTAAAATTATACGCAAGCATATTATCCCTACTATAAAGTGATTTTTCCAAATGAGAATGTATTTTTCAAGAAGATAATGCTCCTTGTCACAAAAGCAAAATTGTTGCAGAATTTCATGCAAAAAAAATATCTGAACTCTTAAATAGCCTGCTCAAAGCCCTAACCTTAACCCGATCAAAAGTCTATAAAACGAAATTAAAAAAATCCTTTGAAGCTGAAAAGTAAAATTCACTATCCTTTCCTCACTTGAACGACAAATACGAAAGGCTTAGAAATCAATTACTTCTAAAAAAATTGAAAATTTAGTCGAAAGTATACCTCAATGAATTCAAGCAATAATAAATGCAAATGATGGTCTGACCAAGTATTAAACCCTTATTAAATATATATTTTAATAGTCTAAGAACATTATTTATTATTTGTAAATTGCTTAATTTTTAATAAAATTTTGAGTAAATTCGCACGAAAAAAGTGTACATAAACTTTTGAAGACCCTCTATATTACTAACTGAATAAATATAAATTAACAAAGTACTCTATTATGTTATCATTGCTTCAATTATGAATTGCATCTTCATCAAAAATTTAAGAACTCTTATTTCTCTAGTATTATCTTTATTATAATATTATGCAAAATTTTTGTAAAGATTATCAAGAGGTATAAAAGTAATATAAATATTTAATAGTAATATATAATAAGACACATTTGAAGAATGATTATTATCATTAAATGATATGCCTAATAATAATATAAAAGATATGTATTTAATTTGAAATAAAATTAAACATAATATCAACAATAAATTAATACCTCTTCTTCAAGATTATATTTTTAAATTCCAGTTTCATTCTAGGGCTACTTTAATATTTCAGTAAAAATCTTTATCTCCTGAGACAAGCGTAATAATATCTAAGAGTTTTAGTGAAGTCTCCTCATCAATAAAGTACTTAACTGTATTATCAATACCTTTTTCACGATTTATAACATTCTGATCAAAATAATTATCTTATATCTATCTTTATAAATGTGATCTCACAACATATCAAGTAATGATAGTTTAAAACTAATAAGAATTAGAGGTTATTCTAGTAAACATATATCTTTAATAATCTTAGCAGCTTTTCATAATTAAGAAAATGGTTAGAGTTCTTAGCTAAATAATCAAATTAATAAATGAAATTATATGTCTGATTAAAGAAATTTGAGTTATCAATAAATACATATAAATAGTTAGCTATCTTCTTATTTTCTTTATTTTCTATAAGAAGAAGATTAAAAAATATATATGAGATAACATGAATTTTTTGTTTAAGAGATAAACTATTAAGAAGCACTTACTGATAGTGATTACATTGACAGTAATAATGCTAATATTATCTTCTTCTTTAGGTTCATATCTATATTAAGAATATTTAATAAACTTGCATTGATATTTTATAATTACATCTCTAAAGTTTTTAATATTTGCTTCAGTAAATCTAGAATTAAGCATACTTTTATTGATGTCAACTTGTCAAAGATTTAATATATCAGATCCTTTAAACATTTCTCTATGAAAGATAAGATTCTCAAGTTGTCCAACTTTAAATTCCTCAAACAGAATTCTCTCATCATTAAATTTAAAGAATTTCTTATTATTATTGTCATTTACATCTTTGTAAGCTTTAACCTGAAAAATGTAACTATTATCTAGATATAAAATGTTATATGATTCAACCATTTTGATTATATTTTTGTAATGATAAAAAAGATATTTTAGTTTTTAAAGAAAGAGGTTTTAAAAAATGAGAGCTATTAAGGATATACTATATATGTATTTTTCTGAATATATCGTAATATAAACACTTGCATAAATTTTTTGTGATTTGTAGTGATGCAATACTTTGATAAAATTAATAAGCATAGATAAAAAGTAATTTATTATTACATAAAAAAATGATAAAATTGCGATTCTTTGATTCTCAGTGGTATTTTATTAAAAAAGATGAATTTATATTACATAGCTATTTGGTTAATTAGATAGATTCTTTTATTAGATCATCTGGATTACCTGCATAACATTAGGTGAATATTCAAAACATTCTCTAAGGTTTTACATTTTTTTTTTAAAAAAGAAAAACTATCTTTATTTAGGTACTTTCAAATATTGTTAACATTATTATTTATATCATATCATATTCATATGTCATTGATGATTTACTGATAATTCTATAAGAAAATAATTATTTAATTTTGATGTTGAATTATAACTGGAATAATAATTAAATTTTTTTTACTGACACTTGACTGATTATAGTTTTACACAAAATTAATTTAATAGATTTTTCCTTCTTTTTAATTGACATCCTTTTATTTATAACTCTAGAGTTTCAAATTACAAAACTATTACTAATAATGATAAAAGTAGAAAATAATTAAGCAAATGAATAGGATAGTCAATTATAAAAGAATTGATAATTAGGTTTAAACCTTATTCTTACATCTTCAAAAATTTTGCATTAGTTTTATTCATGTATTATATTAGATAAATAATCAGCATTTAATCCAATGATAAATTTTCTAAAAAAAAAATCTTTTAAAAAAATCATTTTAAGATTTGCAATTTTTTATTTGACAAATCTTTTTCAAAGAAACTGTATTATGGAAAATAAATTAAGTAGTATTTCATTTAAATATGAGAAGTTTACACATTAAAAATAATAAAAATAGTATACATGAATATTACTTCAAGAATATATATTTAGATGTTTTTAGATATTCTTTTCATGAATTTAATGCAATCATATTATTTGAATTTGCTTTTATAAATTTAATTGTTTTAAAAATTAATAAATAGATATTTAAAATTATTATTATATAAACCTAAAAAAAATTTTTTAATAAACTTAACTACAGCTATAGCTAAAAAAATTTTTTAAAAATAATTCTTAAAATATATAATTAATGAAGATATTTTATTTTGATTCTATAGAGACAAATTTTTAAAGAGATGCATATTATAAAATAGTTTTTTAAATCCTTTATATTTGAAGTTTTTTTTAAAAAAAAATTATTAAATGAAGCTTTGATAAAATGAATTTTACATCTAATTTTTATCATATAACTCTTTAAAAGCCTTAGATTTCTTTACCTTTAGATTTAAGATTATATTTTATATAGGATTAATTTTGGATTGAGTGAATTACTATTATATAATAATGATTTTCTTGAAAAATTTAAACAATTCTGTAATTATGATGATCTAGAGTTATACAGATTCCTTAATCTTTATGATTTTGTTAAAATCTATATTTATTTCATTGTATTCATCAATAGTAGACAGAAAATTTTTTTAATAAATTAGATTTAAAGATACACTCAAATATATCACTATTGGTAAAATAATCAAAGCTTTATTAATCATTATTCAAATTTGCAAAAAGAAATGCAAAACAAAGAATTAAACAAAGGACTTCTCTTTAAAAAATTCAATTTGGATTTAATATTGCATTAATACTTTTTAAACAATTTATTGAATAGTTAATAAAATTGTAAAATATAAATGTATAGCATATGTGATAAAAAGTAAGTAAATTAATTTTAAATAATGATTATTAATAAAATTTGTAAAATAAATTTTATATGCAAAAAAATCTTCAATAATATATTTTTATATGGTATGATTTAGATTTAATTAGTTAATAGTATATACGTATTTCTGATAATCTGAATATTTAGATGATTATCACTAAAATCTTTAATAAAAGAAATAAAATATAAAACTATTATTTCATGAAAATATTTAGTGTTCTATCTGTCTGATTCCAAATAGTGAATAATAAATATTTTTTTCTTAAAAGTGTTTCACTGCTTCGTTATATTTTGCCTAATATCTTTATAACTTTGATCAAAATAAATGATAACTGAGTTCTGAATCAAATTTAAATCAATAGTAAAATTTAAGGAAAAAAGCAACTTATACTATTAATTTTATTGGATAATATTAAATAAATTATTAAAGAAAAAATAAAAGAAAAACTATTTAAAGCTAATCTAGCAGAAGCATTTTAACATAGATTGGATATTAGACAAGCGAATAGTATTTTTTTCTATCTTTAGTTCTTAAATTCATTCACTGATCAGTTATCAAAGAAATATTTCATTATATTCAGATACAACTTTAAGCTTCCTATTATCATTGATTCTATTTGCATGTAAAATCTTTTATCCAGCTAATTAGATCTTAATTTCCACTATAAAAATAAGGAAGATCAGTGATACGAGATTCTTTTCATAGTGGATTAGCATTCATAATTTGAGTATTAGCTTGTAGCTGATTGATTAAATTAAAAATTCTATTGTTAGCGTTAGTATTAGGTAAGCGTTTAGATTTAGAATTCCAGCAACGTTTTGTAAAGCAGCAGTTAATGCTTGAATGTCAGCTTGATTTACAGCCATTTCTTTAAATAAGTTTTCTAAATTTAATTCTTTGTCTATATATAATAGACTATTTGTATATAGGTTATTATTGATATTATCACTTTAAACTGTTGAATTGGATTCCTCAGTTATTTCAGAAGGTGGTATAGAAGTTGTTTCAGATATTTGGTATAACTAGTATAGAGAACTTTGATCAAAGTCAATCGCTTTTCATTTCTAAATGAAAGTTACTCAGCAGGTGTAATACTATTTGCATATAAAATTTAATCTCAATTGGATTAATATTCGTGTTTTAATATGTGTTTTTGTAACTTTATTAATATTGCGAACCTTTTTTTATAAATTCACAAGATAATTTGATCACTTTGGTTAAAGTAAATCGCTTATTGCATATTAAGTAAAAATGTTCTATATATCTGAATATACATATAAATTTTTATATTACGTAATTTAATAATAACTTTCGTAATTATATTAATTTCCAAATTTTTTTGTTTTTTTTGAATATTATATTTGTATAATTTATTAAATACTGTATCAATATAATGTATATCATGAAATTACCACACTTTATAAAAAAAAAAAAAGTATCAAATAAAAGTATTAAAAGTTATTATTTTATTTTAATATAATTAATTTTCTTTAAATAAATTTAAAAAAAAATTTTTTTTATTGATTTTTATTGTATTTTTAAGATTACATAAAATAGTAATTTATATAATAATTAAATATTAGAATTACAGTTTTTCATGTAGAATTTTATTTTTTTTCAAATGTGCTTTTTAATTATAATAATTAATAATAAATTTAAAATTTTTTATTAAGAGTAAAGTTCACTTTGAATTTCATAAAATGTGTGCAAAAAATACTTTTCCACCTATCAGTTACAATTTTTGCTTTATGCTTTTTGATTATTTATGCATTCTTATAAATATTCCAATCATATGAACTATTTACATTATACCTGATCATCTAAAAATAGCTTTTTTTATTTTTTTTATTTTTTATTTTTTAAACGATAAATTTTTTTTTAAATTTTTTTTTAAATTTTTTTTCTGCCTTTCCAACAAATCTGCAAAAATGCCAAAAAAAACCGAAAGAAAGAATACTAACTGCGGTCGCTTTGCGTTGCCAATATCTGACAAACTACCAAAAAAGAAATAAAATACACTGCAAACTTCAGACAACGACCTCTCTTTTACTTATGTAAAGGAACCTCTCATAACTGTCCTTCTAGAAGAGACCAGCACCATGGAAATCTACCCAGTCAAAGAAAGTTCGTCCAACAACCTCGACAAAGTGAAAAGTTCTGAAATCATTACCTCAACTTTCAAAACTTTTGAAACTACTGCGCCTATACTAATAGTTAATGTCAACAAGTCCTTTGACGCGTCAAAAAATCTTTTAGATACTTTAACCATTGGCTTTGATGCTTCCTCATCACAAGTCACAAAATTTTTCGCCTACATCCAAATGGATAAACTCCTTAGCCCAAACCCCCAAATGAAGATCTCAAAGATCATTGACTTGTGCTATAATTAATATAACTCATTCATCATTGCTACAAAAGGAAAACATCCTACCAAATACAATCAGGCTATTATTAAAGTTGCCTTTTCTAACAAAATTGAACGTGATGAATTTTGTAAATACAAATCTCCTGATATGATTGATACCACGTTCCAACCCCTTGACATTAAAAATCTGCGTCTTATATATCTGATCAGTCAATTATGGTAACAAAAATCCCTTTAGACGTCACAGAAACTAGATTACAAAAATTATTTTTCAAATTTGATAATATCATTCGTTTTGTCATGGAAACAAAAAACCTATGGTAACGAGCTACAATTACTTTCAATAAAAGAGTTAATTTTGAAGAATTAAAAAAAGGAGACAGGATTTATCTCCTTAACGATATAATCCGATTCCATCCTTGTAGTCTATCTAGGACTGAAATTCAAGCTCGCTCTGCATTCTTAGCAAAACTAACAAATCTTCTTCGAAATATTACACTATGTGACCTTCAGAATATTGGAAATATGGTCTCTGTTACTGTGTGGATTATCTCCAAAGCCTGTTTGAATTATAATTATTTACAACACGCTTATTTTTACTTCTCCAACAAAGAAGACACCCTGAATGCTTTAGGAATAAAAAATTTAACTCTTAACAATAAAAAATTAGAATGGACTAACCCAAAAGCCAAACTTTATGCAATTTGTTCCTCTGCATATCACAATACGTCTACTTGTTTCAGACGTCATCAATCCCCCAAGGATCAAAATATGCAAAATCTATACCAGCGATTTCAACTAGCTCAATTTAACAACTACATAGCACCAAAACGTAGTCCTATACGAGGCGCTGTTCGTGAAAACATTACTTTACTCATGTAGCTAAAATTCTACAACAAATCACCAATCCTTAAGAAGGACCAAAAAGGAGACCTCTCTCTTCTCCACCACTAAAAATTAAACCTTATGTTTCTTCTTTCAATAACCCCTCCTATGAAAATAAAAATTTACGATAGGCAGATGAACCAATCGATGAGTTCATGGAAACTGAAATCCTTCCTACATCAAAATTAGATAATGGTACAGCAAAAGGTAGTTTGATTCATGATCTAGACTTTAAACAGTTTATTACCTCTCAACTTACGTCAATTTCCAATGCTCTCTCTAACCTTTGTATTAAATTAAATTTTCGCAATAACGTCTTGCTATAGTTAAAAATGCCCTTTACATTTAAGTCATCACTCCTGCTGAGGCGGATGACTTTAATAATAACTTACCTGATACTGCCTCAGAAGCAGAAAAAAAATCTCTACACATTAACACTGATCTTTGTATAGCTCATTTACAAAAGCAATCTAATGAACAATTAGTCCTAATCTGTCAAAAACAACAACAAAGAATCTCACAATTCACTCCTATACTTAATAAGTTACTCAGATCTTGTCATGATCTCCAATCTACACTCCTTAACAAAAACACCCTTAACAAAAATGATACACAAATTTTCGAACCATTAACTAAGGATTTTGACAAAACAATTGAACGCTGCATTGGCAGTTTTCCAAATTAATTTTATTTCTATCATGAATACTGTCCCTACAATAAATAATACCGATACTTCTAGTTCTTACACTCCATCTATATCAAACCTTAGAATCGCTACCCATAATGTTCATTCTTTAAACAACCAAACAAAATAAAATTACCTTTTTTCTTTATATTCAGTAAATCAATTTGACATCATAGGCCTACAAGAAACTAATTTCAAAGGAATATCATCCATTTTTAATCACGATTTTTTAACATTTACTACCTTTTTTAGTAAAAAACATAGTTCCCGATCAATTAGAACTGGTGTTAGCCTCTTTTTTAGCCCCTTTATTGCTAAACACATTTTCGCTCATGACTTCATGTTAGACAGAATTATTTATGCAAAACTCCAATTTGCCAACAAACATAAATTATTGGTTATTAATTGTTATATCCCGTCAGCCAACCCTCCTACGAATATCACAAAATAATCCATTGTCCTTTTAAAACGATTATTAGATGATGCCATCAAAAGCAATTTGCATATTATTCTTATTGGAGATCTAAATGCTGATATAGATTGTAGCAAAAACTCTTCTTTTAATTTAAATTTTGTCAATTTTCTTTATAATTATGATTTATATAATGCGTTTAACGTCTAATTTAAAGAAAAGCACACATCATATCCATCCTGCATTAATAAGAATCTTTATTCAGGATTGACTATATTTATATGACACCTGAATTAGCGTTTAATATACTTGACTGTAAAATTGTACAAACGGATTCTTTCATATTAGACTATCACATTGTATTAATAAAGATTATTAACTTTTTAAAACACTCAACTTCCACAAGGAAAAGTCCTGTCAAAACATCCTTCAATTTTAACTTGATGGACGACTTGAAATGGTCTAAATTCAGAGATAACTTGGATAATAATTTAAATTTGAATGTGTTGAAACATATTTCACCCACTATCATCTGGTCCTAAAGTCTACTTAATTCTTTTTGGGACCTCTTTCAAGACACTTTTATCTCTGTGGCAAAAAAATGTATTCTAATCCACAAGTCAAAAAATTTTCACTCGTCAAAAAAACCAGTTGTCCTATCAAAGATCTATAACGACACTAAATTACTTTATCATTTTGATAAAACTACAAAAAAATGTCTGAAGACCTAATTGTACATGATAAATGGAATAATCTCTACTCACAATTTTTACAGCTTACTTACGCTAATGGTTTAAACACTATTTTCTTAAATAGTCCTTCTCACGTAGATATGACTAATACCATCCTCTCAGATATCAAACTTCTTCTAGCTAGCCTTAAAATAAAGGCAGAACTGCATGAACACAATTTTAAGCTTAAGAGTATTCAAGATGCTCTGGACATCTGTGTAGAAGACTACAAACACAATCTATCTCGAATGATTGACTCAATTCTTAATCGCAGAAAAAAGACCATCGTATTGGATAGATGTATTGATAACTTGTCTTCACATTGTCACTTACTTTTTGAAGAATAAGATGTAAAAAAAGAAGTTGCTAGACATTTCCAACAGGTTGCAGGTACCACATATTATACCAAAGTGATACTAGAGGAATGGATCTCTATATACGCTCCATTAGATTCAATTGACTCCAGCATTTACAGCAAATTGATGTCCTTACTTTTTGCAGATGAATGGTATAGGATCATTGATCGACTTCTAAACAATAAAGCCCCTAGTCCCTCAAAAATCTCAAATAAAATGTAAAAACATTTAGGACCTATCACAAAGAAACGCCTATGGTACATAATTTGTGGCTGTCTGCAAATTTTATCAATACCTCACCATTGGAATCTGACATATGTATACCTGATCCCTAAACCTAAACTGTGGGAATATGATTTAAATAATACCCATCCAATAATCTTATTAGAAAGCGCTCAGAAAGCTTTTATTCAACTATTAAATATACAGCTTGCTGACATCTTTGTTCAACACAACATTCTCAAAGGATATAACTTTGCGGGTCTACCCTTCAAATCCATCTTTGATCCCATACATCTTTTTGATAATATTAAACAGAATGCTGTTTATAATAACACAGAATTATGGGTTCTATTACAAGACATGTCTAAAGCATACGATTGTGTAAATGTTTTTACTCTTACAGTGGCTTTAGCAAGATTACGACTTCCATACAAATTCACCCAAATAATTTTGAGACTGTTTCTTATAAGATTTAACCAAGTCTTCACAGCTTATGGCAATTCTGATATATATCTGATGCATTTAGAAATTAATCAAGGTGAAGTTATATCACCACTATTGTGATGTATATACTACGATCCGCTTTTATGCGCTATCAACAATTCCTAATATAGTTTTATCACAGAAGTTGATTAGCATCCTGATGCACATCTTCCCTTTACTAATAACTCTCATCTCAAGATCTCAGCACTTGCTTATATAGATGATACTCTCTGGCTTACTAAATCCAGAGAAGACCTCACAAATATTATATCTATTGCCAACAGTTTCTTCGACTTTAATGATATACAAGTGAATTGGTCAAAATTAGAACTGTTAGTCAACACTTTCCAACAGAGTCCTTTTGAAATCATTCATAATAATACTATATAGTCAATTAATGTGCTTTCCCCTAAAGCTAGTATTCGTTACTTAGGTATTTGGATCTCATTCAAGTTTAACAAGAGTTTTATTTATAGTCAAATACACAGTGAAATTAAAAAAGCTGTTAACATTATGAAGCATAAATACCTGACAGACTCGCAACTAATATATATCTTTAATACTGTTTTCCTTTCAAAAATCAAGTACAGATCACAACTCACCTTACCGTCTGAATCACAATACAAAAGCTTTGTCGCTACCTACATCGCCTTTATTAAAAGAAAACTCAAACTCTCCAGACATATCCCAACGGATTTGTTCCATTCACATTACTTTTACAATTTAACCTCCCTGTATCAGAGATTAATACAGAATTTTAGTAATGCTCTTTTACAGATGTCTAACAAAACAAACATACTTGGAAAATCCTTTCATCTACATACCCTTCAACTTCAACAAAAAGAATGGCTCTTTGAGAATCCTCTAATCTATTGGCCATTCATGAAAACAACACAATCTGATGATTGGCTCCCTTCTCTTCTTTGTGACCTTAAAATTATGAAACTCAAACTTAATGTACCTTCAACTTTATCCAATAGAATTTTAGGAGGGGATTTTCTGATTTTCGAATTTTTAAACTATGATTACAAAAAGCATGCTCATGAGCTATGGAAGTTTCTATACTTTTTATAGAGCAACTCACCAACTACCAAGGAAACTATATGTTCACATTTTGTGATCTGAACATTATTACCAATCCTGTTACCCGTAATTTTCAAACTGCAAATTGGTTTAAAGTCTTAGAATTGAGTCTAAATGCGGATCAAGACAGATTACTTTCACCTGTATTTAATTTTAAACACAAATCTTGCTATGGCTACTTTATCACCCCTCTTACTTACTCTCATCAAACACCTAAATTTGCAGTTAGTTAGCACATTGCAGTCAATTATTTCGTCATAGGAAGAATTATAAAAATTGATTATAACACCATATATCTTAGGCACTACATACCTTCAATTGGTCCTAAAAATATGACAATCCTCGAGTCTTGTGTCTATTGCCGCTTTCATCAGAATGCAGCCACTAAATTTAGAGGGCATTACAATAGTTGTTTTTTCATGTTACCTATCTCCCTTTGTGTAAAAATTCCTACATCAAATAAAAATGACTGTATCGACTGACTCCACAGCTTTAACTGATATTTATAACTTTAAATAACTTAAAAATATAATAGAGAATGCTATTATATGTTCATGTATTAATATCCATAATGTGTGTGAAATTTTAGAATAGTCAAAAAATTGTGAAGCATCACAATTGAGTAATTATTGCATAAATTTTATTAGGTCAAATAAGGAGATTATTGTAGAGCAAATATTAAAATACTATGTAATTACCATAAATGAGAAAGAAATAATAGAAGAGTTAAAAATAATAAACTTGATGTTGTTTAATGAAGAATAATAATCTTATATTAAACAATTATTTTTTGATCATTTGATCATATTATTTTGAGTGATGTTTTTTAAGATATAACAAAGTTTTTTATCATTTATTTATAAAAATCAGATTAAAAAAAAATATTTATATATATTTATTAAAACATTTTTTCTAATATAATAAAGATCATCAATTAACCAAATATTCTGTAAATTATATTCATATTGCTAATCACAATCTCTAAAGTATATTTATGATTTCAGTGATAATGATTCATGATGAAATAAATAGTCATAAGATTAAAGAATATAGTAAAATTATAAACTCAGCCAATAGCTACAGTTCTGGCGAAAAAAAATGACAATTTTTTTTTTAGATTTTGGAGCGGATCACGTGAAATGTCTAAACAAAAACATAAATTATGATATAAACAAGTTGTTTACATCATATTTTAATAAATATCTGCAGCCTGATAATCGCAAGTATCATACAATAGTTTCACTAAAAGAGCACCATCAATGTATTAAAGCTTTATAGAAAAGTAGCGTTTGTAAAGCTGCAGACCTTCAAAAAGCCACTGGATATCCATTAAAAATATTATACAGATGGGCCAAACAACTCAAAGAAACGAACGACCTTAAGCAAAGAAATCGTCCAGAATGTTCAAAACATCTTTCTCCTTTTCAGCGTTGCTACCTTGATCGAATTGCAAAATTGAGCAAATGTGCGTCAAGTAATGAAATAACTGAAAAACTAAAAAAAAAATACCCTGACCTTAATATTGCATCTCGAATGGTTAGAGAAAACCTTCAAAACCTTGGGTATAAAGTTTGTATTTCTCGTTCAGTTCTTTTTTTTACCCAGAATGCTATAAATCATTGTATCACTTGGGCGAAAGCTCATCAAGAAGAATGTTGGAATAATGTTATATTTTCTGACAAGTTGACATTTTAGATGTTTCATAATACAATGCTAGTTCATTACAAAGTTAGAGAAATAATGCTGAGATGAGTTGTGGTAAAACACCCCTTTAAAGTTCATGTGTTGGATGCGTTTTATGCAAAGGGAATTGTCAGATTTTACATATTCACAGAAAACATGAATGAGGAGCTTTACCAGAATATTATAACCGAAAATTTGTTTGAGCAAGCATCCCAGATCTTTTGAAACAAGTAGACATTCTAACAGAATAATGATCCTAAGCATTGAGCCAAGCTTATGATCACTTTGCTTTGGGATCATTGTCCTTGAGTTCTCGATTGGCCATCTTCTCTGGATCTTAATCCGATTGAGAATCTATGAGCAATAATGAAAAGAAATGTCGAGAAGAAGGTTAATATTATGGTCATTGAAAAAAAATCAGTTACGCAGGAAATTTTTATGAGGTTAATAAGGGAAGAATAGGAGGCAATTGATGTAAACTTATGTATTAATCTTGTAAGGTCTATGCCAGGGTGTGTAGGAATAGTAGTAGAAAGCCAAGATTATATGATAAATTTTTAGAATTTTTATATTTTCATTATATATATTTGGGGGTTTAATTTTAAAATATTGGATTTTTTTAATAAAAGCTGGACGAGATATTTGCCAATTTGTAATTGTCATTTTTTTCCGCCAGAACTGTATATTTATAATATAAGGCTTTATTCTTTTCTTTAATTTAGAAATTAATATTGTGATTTACAGTCAAGTTTATTCTTTTTGTTCACTAAAATTTTCACTGTATGTATTTCTAAATTTCATAGAAATTAAAACTTTGATTAAAACAAAGACTCACTTATAGCAAGAAATGGTTTCTATCTTTTTTTTTAAAAAAATAATATTCAGCTCCCGAAATATTTATTTTTAAGTCTAGATTGTAAAAATAAATTTATCTTGTTCAAAGTTATAATAAACATCATTCTTTATAATTTTTGAGTTTCAATGTAAAAGAATAAAAAAATAATTCTTTGTCAATGTTTATATGGAATTTCATAATCTTCAAACTAAATGGTTATTTTTATGACATACTTTACCTTGCAAACTGAGATCTTAACAAATATTAAAATCAAAATTAGTTTCACACTTTGCCAATTTTTTTTTTAAAAATTCAAAACTCAAAAAGGTTTAATATTCAATTATTCTTTCCTGATTTATTCTGATATAATTAGCTATCTTAAAAACTTATAATGTTATATATTATTTTATTATAAGAATTAAATAACATATAATGAGTTACTTCTTATACTTTATAAAGAAGAAAGTATTTATGTGAAATCATTCATAAAATGTTTAGAATGAACACGAAAAAAAAGTTTAGATTTTGAGTGATAAATTTCATTTGAAAGTATTTGAGATCACAATATTGGTAATGCTTATTTTTATGGGAATAATTTACCAAATCTAGAAATTAAATGAATTTTTTGTTTAGTGCAATATGTTATATACTTTTCTATATAAAATTAAAAAAAATTTTTTTCTCAAATTGTCAAAATTATTGATTGTTAAACCCTAATCCAATATTTTTTAATAAATGTGATTTAAACAAAATATTACAAAAAAAATTTTCATTCTTATATTGCCAATTTGAACAATTTTTCATATCTACAAAATAAAGTAATTGTTAAATTATGTCTAAATGCAGTTAAAGCAATGTATTATATAGTTTATATAGAGATTACAAATATTATTTTTATGAAATGATAGAGAAACTCTATGCAAAAAGTTCAAAGATTGTATATCAAATATTATTCATGAGTTTGCCACTTCAAGGTTTTAGATGTTATAGCAAAATAGTTATAGTCAAAAAAAGATACGAAATATATTTGTAATTATGAGATAAAATCTATTTAATATTAAGTTTTCCATAATTATCAATAAAATAATCTAATATTTATAATATTTTTACTACAATCTCAAACAAGATCTTAAGACAGTAATTATTTGCTTGTAATGAAAATACAGGTAGAACTTTGCATAATTATTTTTAATACTAAGGAATGGTAACAGGACTTATAATAAAAATTAATTTTTTTAATATTTAATTTTAGTGAATCACATATGATCAGTAATGCAGAATTCTATTAGTTGATTAATATGCAGGACAAAACGATATTGCATTACTTTGACATAAAAATTGATTATCCTCATGCTTCAAATAATAAATGATTTTGATAAATGTCATAAGCAAAAACAGAATGATATGTAAAATGAACAATTTTTTTAATAATCTTTTTAGCTACAGTTTTTATTAACTTGATTATATTTATTTGAATAGAAATTTCTTTATTAAACTTAATGTATCGTGATTCTCATAGTCAAATATATTTTAAAATGTATAATTGCAGATTTAAATTAATATGAACATGACATAAATCATATTACATTAAGAAATTTAATTCCTTAAATTAGTTTAACAATATATTGATGTCCATAATAATGTGAGAATTTATAACTGAACCTAACTTTTTGATAGTATTTCTAATTATTGAGATATTCAAAGGAAAACATCCTAAAATTATAGAAGCTAACTTTGAAGATTTTCTATGGTTCAAGTTTAAAGACAGTTGGTATTCAACAAACTTCATCATTTTACTCAGGCAAAAGAAAATTTTAAGTTTGATTTGATAAACTAAATCCTAATACTGTACATATAAATTAATTATTAAATTCATTAAGCTTTTGTGATAAAATTAAGGGTCTATATATTATTATTACTGAAATTGACATTAATTTGCTAATATTACTGTTAATGTGTAATCTTTTAGGTTGCAACTATTAGACACAGTATCAGAGGGTTAACTTTTTTATAGTCTATGTAATAGTTTCCATTAGTTTATGCTAACTTTAGCTAATTCGCTACCAGTTTATTGAGTTAAATCAAGTTTAATAGATGTAAACAGCTTCAATTATAAATTAAGAGTTATCATAGTAGTTCAAGAAGAGTTTTGAATAAGAAATAATAAATACTTTATTGAAATAAAAGAAAATAATAATATAATGATATATGAAAGAATAAGAAAAGAGAAATAAGAAATAGAGATACACGAAGTGAAGAGTAGTATTGTATTATTTTTTACAAGAGAAAAGTTCTATACAGCCATCGGTTCTGTCTCTTTTAATTGACAAAGGAGTTGTATTTATATCTATTTTATTATATATTTTAATATATCTAATATATTAACTATATTAACTATATTAACTATATTAACTATATCTATTGTATTAACTACACTACCTAGAAATAATTTTGCGTGGTTTTGAAAAAATAGTAAATAAATTTGTGCAGTTTTGAAAAATAGATTATTATCATTTTTTTTAACAAAATATTAATATCTAGTTAGCCAACCATTATTGGCAATATATGCTTCTATTCTTTGAGGTATACTATCAATTAATTTTAGGTAAGTTTCTTGCGGAATTTTTTTCTATTCTTCTTTTAGTTGCACTTCTAAATCTGCAAGTTTTTTAGGCAGATCTAAATAGTTACGTAACAAACGTTTAAGATGATCCTAAAGATGCTCAATGAGATTTAAATCCGAAGATTGAGTAGGCCAGTTAATTAACATTTTAATTTTTTTTAGCAACCTATGCTTTAACATCATTAGCTGTGTGAATGATGCATTATCGTGCTGAAATTTGTAAGATCAGTTATGAAACTTTGAATCAATAAATGGTAATAGGTTATCATCTAAGATCTTTATATAATCATACTAATTGATTATTCCTTCTATTTTCATTAAAGGACCTAATCCTTTGCCTGAAAAACATCTCCAAATCATGACTCTGCCACTACCATGTTTAATGGATGGATTCAGATTTTCAATATTAAAATGAGTGCCTGATTCATATCAAACTTGAGAAGGACCATCATTACAAAAAAGAGTAAACTTTGATTCGTCACTTCATATGATATTTCTCTATTATTATACTGTCTAATTTTGTCTTTCTAAGCACTATTCTAGCCATTTTTGGCGTTATTTTTCATTTAAAAATGGTTTTTTGCAGCTTGATAAGAATTGTATTCAATTTGATGCAAATTTTTTCAAATTGTTTTGGTACAAATATTTTGACTAATTGTTGCTGAAATTTCTTTTGTATTATATCAGCTGAAGCTTTATTATTTTTTTTAACAATTTTTTTAAAATTTTGCAATCTTTATTATCAAGTAACGGAGGCTGACTACTGCTTTTTTTGCTTAATATATCATCTGAATCTCTATATCGTTGAATTATTGTTCTAATTGTAGACTCTGGTCAATTCATAATTCTAACAATATCAGACTTTCTGTAACCACTTTTATATAATCTGATTATTTGTACTTATTCAATAACGGTAAGTTTAGGATTTTTACCCATTTTGTTAGAAATAAGTTGTTAGATTAATTATTATTATATTATATTTCTTTATGTTTATAATTATTTTTATTTTGTATGTGTTACAAAAACAAACAGTTATATAAACAAGAATTAGGGCTTTCAATTAGTATTAAAATCAATTGATTTTATTGTATACAATTTTGAATAAAATTTAAAAAACTGACCACGCAAACTTATTTCCAGGTAGTGTATATTAGACTTATCTGATATGTTAGACATATTAGCTACATTAAATATGTTAAATATGTTAAATATATTTAACATTATAGACACATTTGTATTTTACTACACAATTGTAAATCTATGATCGTTAAGATTAATATCTGGTCATACTACTATTCGACATGTGTTAATATAATATTGATATATATTATTATATTATTATACGTTATGACAGGTAAAATTTTAGATAGATTTAATTGGTAGAATATGAAGTCAATTTTATTGCCATATAGATCTTCTATGAAGATCATTTTGTCCATTTTATTGCCGTTGATCAATTATGTAAATCCTTAGATGTCAATTTTATTGCCTTTGATTATCACGTAGATCAAGATGTCCATTTAGTTGCCTGCAGATCTGGCAATTTTATTGACACGGCAACTTTATTGCCTAGCAAAATGGCAACTTTATTTCCTTTGATATATTTAGTTTAGTTTATTTTATTATTTATTCAATATGTATAAATATCTCTGTATTTTCTTTGAGTCTCAGCACTGATAAAATATTAATCTTTTAGATACTGAACTTAATATATTATATTAATAAAGAAGTATAATTAACTAAGTATAAAACTTATTTTTTGCAAACTTATTGAAACTGTTATAAATTATCTGTGACCTTTTACATTCGTACAAACCCTTTTATTAGTGAACTTATTATATGATATTGTATTGATTTGCTGTATTGACTTAAAGTCTCTGAAACGTAATCTCTGAAATATTTTTGAGTTATTTTTGTGTTTATTTTGTGTTTATTTCACATATTTATTATTAAGAATAATTCTTTGACATTATTGTGAATCCTCACCCGTAATTCCTTGAGTAATTATCTTAGTTTTATTTACCCTTTTAAGATTTTATTTAAAGTTACGAAAATTAGCGTAACAATGTTTATTAGATAGAGAGTTATTGCTACTTAACTTGCTTAAATTAAAATAATCCCAATACTTTTGATACTCAAAAACAATATTATGGAAATAGGTATAATATGTGAGTAGTATAATGATTGGTTGTTGTCAGTGATATGGAACCTAAACTCAACGTGATTGATATATGAGAGCTTAACAGTAAAAAAAGGGGAAGTCTGAAATTTCATTAAGTTAATTTTGAGTATATAACTATGATCAGTATAGTGGATCAATAAAAAGTGTTTTATCAAAATTTATTATTATTATTTGCATAATATTGAAATATTGATCTCAAGAAGTAATGAACTATTTTTATGCATGTAATCTAACTGCCAATTGTGATTTTAAGATAACGTATTACTGTAAAAAAATTTTTTTTTTACCAAATTTGATATTTTAACTATTTCTGTCTTTAAATAAATATTAAAAAAGGATAATAATAAAGTTAAAGTTAACTATAGAAATTATTACTCATAGTCTTAATTCTATGTGTTATATGAATTTGATGCATAAATATCTAAATTAAAATTCTATTAAAATTAATGTTAGTAAAAGATAAACCATTTTTTTGTAGTTATCACATTCATTGAAGTTACTTTCATTATTTAAATATTTATAATGTAACGCAAGATATTAAATTTTAAAGATTTCAGATATCTCAATGAGTAAATACATTTATTTACAAACGGTTTTCATTTTATAATTCTTAAAAAGACTTGAAATGATTCACCTACAGAAATGGAATTAAATTTATAAAAGGTTTGAAAAATGACATTAATTGTGAAAATAACAATACTTTCAGATTATAAGAATTTAAAAAACTTCTTCTACAAGGCTGATAATCCTATACTATACAAATTTCCCATATCTTTATAATTTTGTTAAAGCATATCTATTTTATTATTAGGTTGAAGAACTTTTCAATGAATTAAATTTAAAAACTTATGTAAACATGTTATTTTCTCTTAAATAATCAAAGTTTCAAATAGCTTCAAGTGAGATGAAAAAAAAGAATTTGATATAAAGTCTTAAAATGATAAGAGCTCAAAAGTAAGAACAGAAAAAATATTCTATTGCAAGATATTCAAACCACCACAATTGAGAGTAGAGGTTGCGTCAAATTATTTTAATAATTTATTGAATATATAAAAAATAATATATATATTTACAAAAAAAAATTTAAAATAAAAATCAACATAAAAAAAATTACCAAAATTCACTAGTATTTATTATATTAATTATTATACTATAAATCAAAGAAAACCCTTTACTAGTAAAGTTTTATGATATTATATATTTAATTAGTTAATAGCACATACCTACTAATACTTTCACCAAAAAAATTCAGATAAGTTTATTATATACAATTTTTAAATATTATAAAAATCAAGACCAGTTACTTTTGAATAAGACTGTATAACATAAAAGAAAGCTAATTTTAGCTAAATGTTAGCTTAAGAAGATGGATCTATAATATCAGCTTGTGCAAAATTCTCAGTTTTTTCATCAACAATTATTTTTATTATCACCTTGAATTTTAATGTATAATATTTTCCAATTACTTTACTAAATATATTCAAATAGGACAAGTAAATGTTAATAAAAGTATAATATCATAATCTATTATTCTATTAAAATATATATTATACCCCAAGTTGCGATCTGCTCCAACTTTAAATTGGGTCAGATCCATTTTGCCTAAAACTGAAATTTCAATTTCGAGCAGCAGCTTTTTGATTAATTATAATTTATAATACTTTTTAGAAAAATTTTTTTATATTTTGTTATTTTTCTATTAATCCTTCAATTAACAAATGATTCATAATTACTTTTAAAGTATTATTTAGATTCCAACAAGTTTAAGAAAAGTATCTTTACATAAAGAAATTTCAGAATTAAAGTGATAATCAAAAATTTTCTATTTTTTTGACAATATTAAAAGAAACTAATGATTGGCCTATTAAAATAAAATAAATCCAATTGTATTTTTTTCAAAGTTTGAAATTCTAAATGTTTTAAAAAAAACTTCAAATCCAACTTTTCCAAAACACTGTTCTTTTTTGTTTTGACAAGTACAAGTGGCAGAATAGAAAAATTGTTGTAAATTATTAATAGCCTTTCATATAAATTCATTATCTTCATATTATTTTAAAAAAAGTATATCCAATAAAAAGAAACATGGTAAGACAAAATTTATTATGTATGAGAAAACATTGATCGACAACTGTATATTATACTAAAAATAAACTTAAATTTAAGGATTAATAAATAAGGCAATGTTATGTTGATCAGTGAATTTCAAAATGATTTGCTAATTTTTTTTTAAAAAAAAGGGGGAATGCTAAATTGCTAACCAATAAAGGATTGAATTTTGAAGATTATGAAGCTGAAAAAAAATTTTGCACGCAATAAGATAAATAAAATTGCTTAGAATGAATAAAAATAATAAATACAAATAATAACTCTGTAGCCAAATTTAAAACGTGGCACACAAATTTTGACAGAATTACAATATTTAGAATCGATTTATCGTTTCTCCAAAATTTGACTCTAAGACTCAATTTTTGATTTTTAGATTATCTTATATTCGAAAATCTCACCTATAGTATCAGACGGGAAAAAGGATAAAATCGAAAAATTTTCAAAAATTTATTCCTGAATTAGAAAGATGTAAATTTTATCTGATTCAAAACATTTATTAATTTACAAAATTTTTTTTTTTTTACAATATTGTCCATTTTTGAAATAAATAGAAATTTAAAATAATGAAAATCATTTCATAGTAAAATAAAAATGTGAATATCGCAAAAAGGAATTTGTTTAGTTTTTTTTTTCCTTTGACTTTATGAAAAGTGTTTAGATATATAAAGTATGAATCAAATCAAAACTTCATCAAAACATACTTACTACTCCATCAAAACATACTTATTACCCCTATTAAAAAATTATATAAATTCGCCATGAAATTTTCCATATTAATTGCAATCATCTTTGGCCTATTAACATCGATGGCGCTCACGCTCATTGAAGGTAAATATGAATGATCATGAC
>CAJVPP010000559.1:0-29826 GCA_910592005.1 Funneliformis mosseae
GACATGACAGTGCTTTTACTGTGTACCCCTAGACCCCACAAAGTTAATAACAGACAAGTGACAAATTCAAATGACACTCACCTGAAATAATAGCTCGAAACTTCAAGTTGCTTGTAATTCAAAGGTTCATGATACCGACTAATACTAAAACCACTCTCATCCACAATAAAGGAGATCTTTACGCTTTTGAATAAACAACCGAGTTGTATGATATTTTTGATGTGAAGGACTTTTTTAAAACAAACACAAAAGTCGCGTTGGTTGACAGGTCGATTTAGAAATTTTGTTTTTCTTCTACGAACATGACATGCGAGTAAAAATATCGAAACGATATTATGTAAATTAAAATTATTTTAATAATTGCGAAGAAGACTGATTTTGTCAAAATTCAAGAGAGAAAGAAATAAATAAACCAGAACTGTTTACACGTACATTTATATCCAGAAAATCACGTATCCATGCAAGGTTAGAAATGACATCAATTACGTGTTCAATGTTTATATTACGTATTCTGGAACTTAGTAATATCCAATCCGCGGCTCATTTAAGGAAATCAAAATGACGTAATAATTTCAAATCTTAGTTTAAAATTTATATGTACCTAGATCCCACTAACCCAGGTTCGTACTATCCCAAAACGACATTCTCCAATTATTTAATTAATGACCGATAATGATTTATATTTTTTTTTTTAACTTTATATTTAAAATATATTCAACTAAGTAACGAGACTAATTTTAATGGTGGTTTTTTCAACCATGATTAACGGGAGCAAAAAAACAATAATTTGTCTCGTTAAAAAGATTCTTTTAAAATATTAATATTCCATATGATACATTAGCTCACTCAACTTTTACAACTTCTATTTCTTCAAATTTATTGAAGAGGTTGATTAGTAATTATATTAATGGAGATAAAACTTTTAAATTTTCCAAGGTAAATTTCAAATAATATAATTATTTATATTTTCGAAACTATTTAATAAATTTGTTAAAATGTATAGGTTAATTCAATTATATCATGACGTGGACTCTCTAGTGAAGTTATTTTGAATGATAGCACATTGGTTAAACAAGTCTTCAAGTCGTTTGTTGATCGAGTTCGAGAAAATATAACTAACGTTATCGGGATGATATTACTGGTGCCCACCGGAGTCATGCTTTATTTTTACTCGAAAGCAGATTAAAAAGTGGACACACCCAAACTTTTTTGCTATACAAAGAATATTGACACAGCGATGACAAATACTCTTGTATCTCAATCTCATAATTTGATATTATTTTTTGAAGATATTATAATGATGCTTGAAAAGAGCGAAATTGTTTATTCCTTGATGAATCAACAGATTCAATATCTTTTCTCTCCCATCGAATGCTAAATGGAAAACTTATACAGCCTAATATTCGCTTATACTCTGCTTGTAACCACATCGAATTCGTACAAAAATATAATGCGATACCGGTTTGACAAAAAGTTTAAAAAAATACGAAGAACAAGCACACTTGTGTTAAACGACTTCCTGATCAAATATGGAGAATATGGTATTCTAAAATCCGATGAAGAATACAATTATCATCAAAATATGGTTGAAAAATAACTAAACAAATCTGGCTCATCCAGCATTTGCCGAGCTATATACTTTTCAGAAATTCTTCGCAAAGACGAGGAACCCTAAGATGTTAGGTTAACGCTGGTGAAATTCTATTTATAAATCTCTTGACAATCACCCGGCTTATTGAAAGGGGATTGAATTTCGCCATCACGAAATCTGCCAGATATTATATTTTAACGTTTAGTCTTTGTTACATTCTCGATTTTAAGTAAATGCTTGTTAAAATTATTCGTGATGAGCAAGAAGGCTATATAATAGAATTCAATGTCCACTTAATACAGAATAACATGTAGCTTGATTAGGAAATGTTTATTATATGCATTTTAACAAGGAATCCGTATCAAAGCTCCCGGATTTTTTTTTTGTGATCCAATTTTTCTTTATCTTTCTTTCCTTCTTTCTTTTTTTTTTTACTAAATTCTCAATTTTATAGAAACATGTCAAATCTTTGACTATTCGTCTTATAAGCTCAAATTTACGTTACTCATAGCCTCGAATATATACTCACTCCTAAACGACAACATTTAATTGTCATGATGGAAGTACAAAACGGCATCACTAAGGAACTTTTGACTCTTATGGAACACATATTGAAAAATTTGGAAAATAAAAAATCTCTAAGTGAATATAGAGATTGAATTACGTTTTTTTATAGGACATTACAATGGAAGTTAGGAGCAAATGTATAGTCCAAGTAAAATTAGCTGTTTATAGGAAAATTAGGATGGAAAAGGCAAAATACGCTGATTGGGAAAAAGAATCTATTTTACAGTTGGAAAATGTTTTAAAAGGTGTTAATATGTCACCATGACTACGAACTGATAATATTGATGAAAATTCGAAGTAACGACGAATTCCATGGGGATAAATATCAAACATTAGAAACATGCAGAAAAAAGCTTCAAGCATCGGTACTTGGAACGTTTAAAAACAAGTATGTAATTTTTTATCATCATTAATTTCTTGTTGGTTAATTTAATTTTTATCTCTACAAATGTATTTGCATAATTACTTAACATTAGGAACACTGATTCAAAAATATTTATTCTATATAGACGGCTACAATATTGACTATATACCATTGTACGAGGTGATTTTTCATAAAAAATATTTATTTTAATGTGCTTTACAATTTCTTTTATTAACAATGCTTCTATCCTAGATCTACATCTATTGACACCTCGATAGCTCTACGCTTATTCTTTCTTCGGAACCATCTCAGTTTCTTCTTCTATGAAGATGGCGAATCTTCTTGTTAAAAAAGTAAATTTGTATACATAAGCATTACGAACTTCACAAATACTAAAATTGAGATTTGCATTTTGAACTTGATGGACAACCTTACTTAATGTATTTCATTTGATCAAAGTTTTTATATTTCACCTGAAACAATTTGTATAAAAAAAATAAAAGAATTTTTTTTTTGCAAAAAATACCACTCAAAATTTTTTTTATCTAAAATATACAAAATTGTTTATAATTAAGCAGGTATTTTATATTTGATTCGATTTGTATTTTTTTTTAAAAAAAAAGATCAGATTAATTATTATATTTACAAATATATAAAATAAGAAATATAAATTTGAATTAATTTAAAGTGAGATAAAAAAATTTTTTGTAATACAAAAAAAAATAAAATAAATTGAATATCTTAAAATATATAGTACAAAAAAAATGTGACGCAAATAAGAATTTTTATGCTAATAAAAAATAAAGAATAAATATTTTCAAAATGACAAAGATTAGCAAAATCAATAAAATATATTTTATTTAAAATATGATGGTTAAATTTATAATAGCTGTAATATCTCACATTAAATGGAAGATTTTCAGTTTAAATTTTAATTATATGTATAATCAATCAATTTCTGCTTTTTTTACTTTTAAGTGTCAGTACATATCTTGGTTTGGTACAATGTATCACTGTGTAAACATAATTCTAAGTCGTATATGCATTATACAACCCACTACTTCGACCATGTTTAATCACACACGCATTACTATTGTTGTATTCAGTTCTTTCTATATGTATTTATAAACAATTTGTATTGTAATCAGAGGTATTAATTAAAAAAAAAATGAAGTAATATTGACGCTATATTATTTAGTATTATCAGTTTGATTAGTATTGCTTCAACATCAGGCGTTCTACATTTTCTCTATGTCAAAAGATTAAAACTAAGTAAATGCTATCATTAAATTTCAATTAATTAAAACTACGAAAATATGAAATAATTACATAAAATTAAATAATATAAGAATCGGAAATTAAAATAAAATAATAAACAAAGTTTAAAATGGCGAAAGCATAAATATCGTGAATGTGTTAAAGAAAGGATTTCAAAGTTAATGTCAAAGAAATATAACAAGCACGAGTGTGGATATTAAGCTGTTAAAGGATTTCTGACTTGTATATATAAAAAAAAATAATCAGGCCAGCTTGGCATTCTTGACATCCTGTCATACTGGCACCTTGACAAGTTACTTTTGAAAACTTGTCATTTTGGATTAAATAATATTGACCGGTAATCAATATAATATTCATTTAAGTTATTATAAGCAGCTATAAAGGCTATAAACCACCTTTTAAATAATAAATAAATTATTTCAGCTTCAACTTATTTATAAAAAAATTATTAATAAATAAGCTTAAATCCTTTAGTGTATTAAAACGCTGGTAAGGTATCATTTTTAGTTGTAAGTGTAAAAATAAATTTATTATTATCAAATACATTGAAATAAAATCATAAACGATTTAAAGTTATAGTTTTGAATCAAGTTTTTTAATAATTGTTAAAAACATATATAAAATTAGGAAAAGAATATAGTAATATAATTAGTTTTTTGTACTTAAATCTGACAATTTTATATTTTTTATGATACGTTATGTTAATAAGATGAAATGTTAATATTAATGCTATTATTTCTTAATAAAACAGTTATTTACTTTAAGAATAAAAATTCTTTAGACTTAAAGAAAGTGATATTCAAAATTACTATGCAATATGACAAAAAATTAGTCGTCAAAACTTAGATAAAATAACCCAATTATGTGTAAGCTTAATATCTTTACTCCTCAAAATAATTTTACATTAAGGTAATGTAGAACTAAAGATTTAGTCAAAAATACAGTAGATATTCAATTTGGCAAAACATTTATTTAGACGTTGAGTTTTTATAAAGATTTAGGTTTGATACTCGTTAAGTAATCGGACTTATGCAAGCCTCTACTTTAAGGTTCAAATATGATTCTTTTAGAGATTTTATTATATAATGATATATAAATTTATAAATTTATCATTCAGTAATTGAAAATGATTTTTCAAACAGAATTTTAATTTATCACTTCAAAAATTATTGCGTAAATATCATTTACAATTTATATACTAAAAGTATAAAAAATGTTTAATGAATAAATATAATATTAATCAAATTCTTTATTTACCAATTTTTCTAGTTAATAATTAATACACTAATTCAATAAATAAACTAATTTGAATCGATATAATTGAGCAAATTAAATATGAACAGCAATAGAAGCTTCATTATCAACACTTTTTTAAACTAATATTGTATTTCCTTAAATATAATTTCGATAAAAATAATTTTAAAATGGAAATTTTTAACATATAAATTCACTGTCGTTTAGCTATTAATAAAAAAAAAAATATCAAACTTCAAATGCAATGCAATTTTAATTTTAACCAGTTTTCAGTTTGTAAAATTCCACATCAAGCAATTTTATTACCAATTGTTTTTCACTCAGTTAGTAAGGAAGATTGGAATGTATATAAAGGTTGCAGGAAAAATACGATGACAAAAAAGAAAATCTCTCTTTTTTTCTAATGGTAAATTTGTTAACTTAAATAGATATTTATTTGCATTGAATAATATTTTATTAAAGCGAAAACTATGTTTAATTCCAAAATTTGGTTTAGAGTAACCAAACTATGTTATAGTAGATTATTAGAAGAATTTTTATCAGTGAAGCTGAGCAAAATATAAATTATGTATCATTCTAAAACTAGGGATGATAAACCCTAGAGAAAAAGGAGTGAATTGTTGAAAAAAATCTATAAGGTGGCGGGTGATATTGTTTGTTTCGAATTTTTATTTTTGGTTTGTGTAAGGTCAGGAATCGTTTGAGATTTCATCATTAAATCATGCGTATAAGTTTATTTAAATTATTAAAAAATCCAAGAAAACAATAAGTTTTAAAAATAGATTTCGGGCAATACATTGCACTACATATTTTGCTATAAAATTACTTCAGCTCGGGGTCAATGAATTTCAAGATAAGATCATAATCTGATTATCCTGACATCTATCAATATACATTTGTGAATATGTGCCTACCAAACCGTTCGTTTTGGTTGCACGTACGAAAAGATTTTGAAAGTTTATTATTTACCCTGTCTTTTACCGATCCACTGAAGCAAATCATGATATCGCGCCTTCACGATCACACAAAGCAAATAATGCATCCATCACGATTTTGATAGAATTCTGGATATTCCTAGAACAAATGAATCAGTATTCTTCCTTGATAGGTAACCTTAATCAAATTATTTTTGAAAAATTTAAATTCAAAATCAAGTGGGGGTAGGGTTTATTTTTCATCGCATAACCTTGATAATATGAGCAGACTGATGGAAATCTAGCTAATTTCTATACTAATTTTAAACCTTAATTAATTTGCATGTTACTAGGAAAGAATGAACATACCAAGACAGAGAAAGTTATAACCAGTTTGATTCCTTGCATCACTGAAAAAAATATATTGCAACTGAAGATTTCTCATATTTTCTGTATTTTCATTTGTATTTTTCTTTATAAATTTCGAAATTAGTAAGTAAAGTTTTTATGCAAATTTTATTCTATTATTTTAGGGACATTTAAACGATAACTCGAAGAACTCGAAAAATTCGTGTTCGAAGACTATTCGTACTTGCCAATGTCGTGCTTAAACGTTCTTCCGTCTTCAGTACTTCCATATTTCTGTCCTTCAACAACTATACCTATTACTCTTCACCTTTTTTTATGTCTTGGCCGGTAATTAAAAAATATTGGCAATTTTGGAGAAACTGTTGATAAATCAATGATCAAGAATAGAATTAAACCACCTCTCTACTCCTTTACATATAATTCTATCAGTGATAATTTTCTAAATTCCATTAAAGAAATTGAAAGGATTTTTTAAAGTCCTCATTATGACATAGTTTTGGGAAATTATCATCATCAATTGATTAATTCTTAATTTCTCTCAAAATAATTATCAAAAAAATTATTATTAATTTGCCATTCAAATGAAAGTAATAACAGTTAACATAATATGATTAAACATTTTTATTGGATTTATTTATAGTAAGTTCAATAGATATGGTGAATATAAGTTGAGGTGGACAGGATTATATGATGCTTATTATCTTGTTAACTGTAATATTAATGATACTTACTATTCAAAAATGAAAAAATGATGGTATGGTAGCAACTTCTATTTTTTTTTGTGATAGAAACCCGATTCACTTTTTTTATAATTTGTAATGTAACTAACAAATATTCAATTTTTTTAACCGTGGCAATTTTATTAACTTGTGCGAGATAATTTTTTTTTTTTTTACAATCATTCCTATGGTTACAAAACATAGTATATTACGAAATATATTTGTTCATTTCGCATTTCAAATGAACTTATGACTTAGCTAAATAAAATGACTATTACTATTCTATAATGCAAGTATAATTTAAATGTATTATTATAAATAATTCGATAAAAAAGCAACAGTCAGAAAAGCAATCTTTTTTATAAATAATGAGAGTCACATAATAATTTAAAACTGGAACTTTTCGCTTTTAAAAATAAGTATCCAGAATAATTACGTTGTTATATGATTGTTTTTATGACGTTAATATATGTATATAATGATAACGTTTATTGCAGTACGTTACTGAAAGTATTACAGTGAGTTTTCTGAATACATGGCATTTTTTTTCTTTTTTTCTTTAATGTCTTTTCCAAATTATTGCTGTAAATACCATTTTTAGAACCGAACTTCATTTCCATTGCAAGTGGTCGTGATTCTAGGTTGAAGTACGATTTCACAGAAAGTGATCTTTGGCCCTGAAATCTATCGATCCCATCAAGTGGTCGTGATCATTGATAGAAGTCCAGAGGAGATCGGGGCCCATGGAAGAAACCTATCGATCTCTTAAAGTGGTTGTGATTCTTGGTAGAAGTCGCGGGAATGGAAGAAATCTATCGATTCAACATCAAATAGCCGTCTTTTCACATGGGGATAATTACACAAGTAATATATGATGAAACCCATTCTACAAAATCAGAAGATCATTATATTAATGGAAAAATAAAATGTGCATGCGCACCGTCTCGATTCCAGCAATGAAGACTTCGAACTAATCAATTAATAGGTTACATCATCAAAATTTTCCTTGGAACGATGATGCTATGCCATTTCTCTAGTAACGTCAACTTGATTTTCATCTCCGAATACTTCAAAAGAAATAAAGACATTATATCTCGCCTATCCTCTTGAAAATTAATTTCATTTTTCATTTCTAAAAGAATTTCTTCGCGACGAGGTTTAATATAATTCTCTATACCATTGTTTAACGAATTAATTACATTCAAATAATAATTATTGTAGTAAAGAAGAAATGTGTGACTCAACATAAATAGTTGTTATAAGAATACCACCGATTTGAAAATAATGAACCTGCCTAATAAGTGCTTCACTTGATTCATATGCACTTGAATTTTCGTTCTTTTCGTTTGTACCATCACTTTTGGGAAAATAGTTATAAAAGGATTTTAACGCAAAAGAAGGTTTACCAAATGACGAGATATCACCAAATCCAAGGAAAACCTTTGCATCCAACTAGTAATTTCAAACACGATATTATCATCATATAACGATTTCCAATAATTTTCTATTTCCTTAAACAATTCTGTGCTAAATGCATCTGATTTTTCAAAAAAACTTGCATTCATTAGCAGAGGTACGGATAGCATTTTATTCCTTGACCAATTATTTAATTCACTGTACAAACCCATACCGCTTTTACAAAATCTTATTTTGTTCATTCCGTCATTATTCGGGCATCGTAATGTAAAATTACTTTTTAAAATGATTCGGTCTTATATAATTTTCTTTTTCATTTATATGATATTTTGTAAATATCATTAAAATAAAATATTGGATCAAAGCGAGTAAATCGATTCTGAACTTTTGAATATATATTAAAGATGTTCTCTTAAATTTTTTATCATAAATATACCATAGGATGACACTCAATATTTATTGATAGAAATTTTATCCTGAAAAGATCACGTGATTTGAATTGACTCGAAAGGATCATCTCAAAAATTTTTTGAATTTTTATATACTGTATATGGGGATCGTTTATCGCGAATAACGCTATCTGGTAAGTAATAATAACTTTGTTTCAGAGATAAATCATAGTTTCAATAATGAGCTTGTACAGAGAAGGTGAAGGACAATAGTTCGACATTTTCAATTTAACCTTGAAATTTATGACATAAGAAACATTTGGTGTATTTGGGTTGAAAATATAAGATCGTATCTGTTTTGCATTGCGAATTCTGGTCATTAATATAGTTATATAGGGAAATCCATACGTGAGAATAGTTTGTGACATTGCATTTACAGTAGTATTAAGAATAAGAAAAAACTAGTAATCAAAATTCCTAAGTTGTAAAAAAAAAACACGAACCAAATTTACTATCTAATTATAACATTAATGAATTATATATCGTCAAAGTTCGTTAAGTAATTGAGACAACGATGGCTGTTTCTGAAAGTAAGGTTAAGTTTTGACAATTTCCATAATTTCTATTTCTTTGTGTTTAAAGTTAAATTGTTAAATTATGGTGAGATTATGGAATTATGCAAAAGAGTAGAAATAACCACCGGCGCGCTAATCTCATGACTGTAAACGGATTTGTATAATCATGGGAGAGAACAAAGGTTCATTGAAACATAATAGTTATGAGGTAAGTGTATTTGCTACCTGTAAAGCACGATAGTGCCGCAGTTATGAGATCACGTAGTGTTGAGTAACCTATTATCATAGTTTAAATTCTAAATGGTCAAATTTCAGCAATCCTGTCAAGGTATAAATTCTTGAAATTTTAATATATGAATACTTTAATTAAAAAATTATCATCTCATACATCCCATAAATCCCAAAGATAGCGTACATAAATATATGTATCTCAATAAAAATAAATCATGATTAATTTGAGTAATTCAGGTTCATTCCGTAAAGTGAACATTTAGAGTTTCCGAAATTACAATATCACCGGTTTTAACGTGTTTTCCTATATGCAAAGTTAATAAAATAAAAAAATAACATCAATTAAATGTAATCAGTCATATGAATGAATAAAAATTTTTACTTACTATTATTAACTTGAGAGTTGATTTCTGATTCTTCAATATCACGTTTCCTTGAAGAATTCGCGGATGAAATAGATGAATTTAATATGCTTGTATGAATTCCACTTTGATGCCGAGAATTTGAAGAATTTTGAGTTGTGGAATTTACATTTATTGCAGGTTGGCTATAATTAAAAATGCTCTTTATATTAACAGTTATTAATTTATAAAACAATTATAAGATTTTTAATTTATTTATAATACCGTGAAATATCAAATTCCAATTCTTTAGAAGCATATTCTGATAAATAAAAATTCAAAAAAATAACAAATAATTAGTTAAACTTATCTGTATTTCCATAAATTTTTTTACCATTTAATAATATAATAACGTACCTTCGTCTTGATACTGCATATTAAATGACAGTATATTAGAATTTTTATTTGCTAAAAATGAACTAGTTATTGACAAATATATTTTATTAATTATCTATATATTAATTCAATTTAAAATGAATAGACACCATATTGATAATTAAAAATTACAATACCTTTGATTATTTATATCATAGTCATGTTCCTTCAAAATATATCCTAGCATAAAAATAGAAAAAATAATAATGGACGGATAAATTAAAACCCACACTATTTAACTTTTATAAACTTTTTACTATCTTAAAATTTATACCTTGCTTCATATTATGTGATTTAATAAGTGATTGAATTGAAGATCTAGAAAATGCTCTGCTTGTATAAATTGATTTTGGATGTTTTTCGGTAAATTCAGGACCAAGTTTCTTTAATTCAATTAATTCCAATCGTTTATTTTCAGCTTGATTAAATTTCTTATTATATTTTTTTGTATAATACCAACTACCAATAGTTTTACGGATTTCTTCTATAGGAGGTCTTTTTAAATGATCAGGATCCCAACATCTTTTCATTAAATTAGCATAACATTCGGGTGTATCTTGTGTAATTTCAGGTCGTTTTCCATCAATAATATCATAAATAAGTTTATGATCATGTTCAACATTAGCAAAAGGCTTGCAACCTGTTGTAAATTCCCACATAACCATACCAATACTAAAAATATCAGACTCTTTCGAAAATGAAGCACCATGAAATATTTCTGGTGCTATATAAGGAATTACTCCATATATTTCATTATTTATTGAAGTATTATTTGCAGGCCGTGATAATCCAAAGTCCCCAATTTGCCATTGATAAATTCTATCATTGTCTTCAACAAATAACATGTTTCCGCTGTGCATATCTCGATGTATGAGATTTTTATTATGAATAGTTTCGAGTCTAACTTAAAATAAATTAGTAAAGTAAATTATAAAATAAATATAACCAATATAAATAAAATAAAATTTAAATACCCATCTAAAATTTGCCATAATATTCCTAATTTTTTTTTATTCCATGTTAATTCAATAAAATTTCTTTGTAAATAATCATGTAAATCACCTCCTGATGCATAATCCATTACTAACATAAGATCGTTTGTTTCAGGATCTCTTGTAACACCATAACATCTCATAACACGATTAACATCTTTATCGGAAAAACAAAGATGATTTGATCTTAACTAATCATATCATTTACCATTTAAATTATTTTAGATTATAAATAAAATTACATTTCAGATATAAAATATTGAATTATTACCTCATTTAAGAAAGATTGGCCAATATTCTTTGAATTTAAAAACCTTTTTATAGCAACGGTATTAATTTCACTTGCATCACTTGAACTGTTATTACGAAATTTAGATATATAACCTAAATAATTTGCTTTGTAAATGATGCCAAATCCTCCTTGTGCTATTTCTTCTAAATTTTCAAGTTTAGAAAATGAGATCCATTTAATTGCTGAACTTGATAAAATTTCTTCCGTAAAAGCATTATATACATATGCTGGATTAAACTTATCCACAGTAATTTTCATGTTATCATCAATACTATTAAATTTTGTACTGAGAATAAACTCATTTATAGTATTGTCTCCACTGCTCATAAGTGATGTATCAATATTAATAATTGTTGTTCTTTTGCATTTTCTACATTGAGAATAATTGGTAATTTCAAATATGATGTTTGTTGTTAAACAATATCTACATCCATTGTAAGTTATATGGCAATTTTTACACCATATGAGACAATCAGTTACGAGTTTCATGGAAAGTTTACAAGTTCTGCAATGCACCCTACATTCCCACCACGGTAAATAAAGAATTGGAACAAGTTTTTTAGTTAAAGTCGATTCTACCAATCCAGAAGAAATTTTATAACAATCTGAACATATCTGAGCATAAACTTCATAAATATCAGGCATCTCCTGATGAACTAACTTCCCACATAATTTACAATCCCTATGTTCAAATATTTTAAATATTTTTAAATTCATATAAATATAGGGAGTACGGATAGTAGATTTATTTTGTAATTGATTAAAATAAAAAATATCGGAGCAAGTTTCACACCATTCTTGAATGTCTTGCGTGCAAAAATCCGCATTCCTAGCTTCATGTTTGTTACAAGAAGTATCATTTGTAACTATAAGTAGATCCAAATACGTATTATTATCAGTTATGCAACTAATATACTCGGATAAGCAATTTTTACAATAAATTTGTTCAAATAAAACTGTCCAAGAGTATTCATTTCCACAATGACATTTATCATCCCATACGGATGGAAAAGGAATAAACGTAATTGGTATAGGACTGGATTTTAATTTTGGAGTTGGATCAAAATCATCCTCATTATTTGTAAGAGTAAGTTCCATATTTCTTAAAAGTTGATAAAAGTTGACTGCAACATTTAATTTTATTTTAATGTTACACGATACATTTCCAACAAGAAAACTTATGCATGGAAATCTGCATCGAAAGTTCAATTTAAATTTCTAGAATTCTATTTAAATTTTGATCTACAGTAATTATTTCTTAAAGATGACTACACAATTTATTTTATTTAATGTTACACAAGTTGAATATTTTTGAAGGCGCATAAAAAAAGAAATAAAAATATTCAAACTTAATTTAAATATTCGCATGGATATGAATATAGAATAAACGCTACATGATTTGATAACCTACTAATGCAATCCCTAATATAATTAATTAATTAAATAATATAATAAAACATTTTATAATCAATAAAAATTTACTTTAACGAGAATAAGTTTTGGAAGTCAGGTTAATCGACCGATATAAATTTGCTTGTAATAAATGATCCTATAATAACATCAAATAATCTAGTAATTAATTAAGCATTACAATTAAATATTTTTAAAATCTTTTATATTACTTATGTAAAGTTATTACAAATAGTTTGTTGTTAATTAAATTTTTTTTTAAGTAATTAAAAAAGATAGTAATTTAATTGTTAAAAAAAAATTAAAGAAAATAAGCAATATCTTTTTATTAATAATAAAAATTCGTGTGATTCTTGAATTCAATATTTCTTTTAGAAAAAATGTCAAAGATCTAGATTGTTATTATTTCTTGTGCTATTATTAATTCTAAGATTATTTTAATAAACTAATTACATAATGTTCATTATATGAAAGGAACATACCCATGGACTTGAATCTATAGAGAGAGGCAATGATTCATTGCCGAATACATAACTTTCGATATGCAGATTTTAATTTTCGATATTCTAGAGCTCAGTTTTAATTCCAAACGAAAATCCTATCGCAGTAAATGATCAATTTTTAAAAAGTGTTTATTTTTATTTTGTTTATTTTTTTAAAATAAATAAATACTAATTATTTCTGTATTCAAACAGTTATGGCCATACACAGTGAAAAGTACCGGAACCCGTCCGATCTCCGAAGTGCTGTAATCGATGATGTATTTCCGGAAATTCATTATCCCATTTAAAAATATCGTGACTTTTAATACTCGAAATAAGAAATGCTTAGCGTCCTAAATTTAAATTTCTGTTAAAATGTTTTTTGGTTTTATTGTGAAAATTCAATTTTCTCGAAACTGGCGAAAATATGGGAATTGGATTCCTTTTCTTTAGGTTACCAATTATTTTGAGCTATAATATTTCGTTGGTCATTATATATAAAGAATGAAGTGAAGAGGACAGAATGAAATTCTATAAACAATAAACAAGACTCTTTATTAAAAAAAAATAATTTATCTTACATTAATATTAAATCCAAAAGAGCTCTTCCAAGTACGTCTAAAGTTCAGTCTTCAATAATTAGGTTTTAAAACAAAAATATTCGCCCAATTACTAAAAATTACTCGAAATTAATTTACCTTACGCATAAGACCTTTGACTTCTACGGGTACATTGTCAACTTTTTCGATGGTTTGTGTAACTAAGAAATGACGTTTCGAGTGATGATTTAGAAAGCAAATTAATTCAAAATATAATGATAAAAATATTATATATATATTTCTAATCTGTTCTCGCAATTACATCTTTAGTAAGATCCAAATTGTCGTAATAAAATTATGAATATTTTTTATTTTTTACAAAATTAATAAATCGTATAAAATTGAAGATATTGATTACATTTCCAATTCCATCTTTCTCAAAAACCTTTCGTGAATATTCCCAATTTTAGTCAGGACCCTCAGAGAAAATAACTGGAAATCCCAAATAACCCAATGTTTGTACATCTTCAGATACTCTGAATTTTGATAAATTCAATAAGATATAAAAGATATAAAAGTCAAATGATTGTAATAAATAAATTTATTCCAATGTTATACTAGGAAAATGGTAGTCTACATATCACGGCACGCTATTTATTTAATCCAATAATCGATTAAAATTATGATGCACAAGTTCAATCTAGATGTCAAATTTAAAATAAGATTTAGTTTATTCTTTTGCAAATAAGTGAATTCCTAGATTTTTTTTTTTCGTTTTAAGTTACAGATCGACATTGACATAAATATTTTGCATTTTAAGTTGAAAAAATGTATTTTTTAATTAAAATTCATTAAAAATTACTTAAAATTCAAACTGTAAATTAAAATAAACAGGAAATGACTCTTATATCAATTTATTAACGATTATATATCAGATGATCGGTGAAAATTTTCTTAATAATATGAAACGGACTTCTAATTTCTTGCCACCCTGAAGCACAGTGTGTTTTTTAATAATTAAAATAAAGCTTAAATGGACAAACAACTAAGATTTCTGTATAGTATATAAATTATAAATATATCGACAAATTTTTATGCATTTTCAAAATAATACATTGTTCAAAAAAAAGACTTCGCGTGATTAATGTGGCGCAACATTAATTTTATTCACTTTAAAACCATTTTCTATATAACGGCATTTTTCTTGTATTTTATGTTGAACTTTCCAAGTATTATTTAAGTAACTCCTATTACAATCGTAACAGTTATTGATATCTTAATCTTTGTCTTCCAAAAATTCATCTAGAATTCTGCGGGTTGTGTGAACAATTCGTTATAATGATAACTTCTTAATAATACTAAAAGCATGAATAAAGCACTTCTACCTATTCGGAGTTAAATTTATGTCGAAAGTAATTCAATATTTACAAAAATCACCAAATAAGTTCTTTTTATCATTAATCATTTGAACACTAACAAAGAAGCTAATGCCACTGGTTTTTTGTTGTGAAGTATGAAATTGAGCTTAAACATCTCTTCAGACGCAAATGAAAAGCAGAAATTAGTTCGACTGTTTTAATTTAATCGATATTCATGATTTTTTTTAGTAATAGATCATTAGTATTAATGTATGATTCACTGATTAAGCTTAAACTTATTATTTGATTGCATATTTTAAAAACAGTATTTTTAGGTCATATTATTTGTAAATGTGAATGTGAATGAATCAGGAACGAGAAGAATATCATTTTTTCATAATTCTAAGACAGACACATGGGGGCTAAGCTATCAAAATCACCTTACGGATAAGAAATTGATTTTGATTAAAAAATGCTACGCCACAGTAAACAACCAATAATAAATAGTTCTATTTTTAAATATTGAGTCAAATTATTTAACAAGACGATACTAAAATTACTTATTTAAAATTTTGCTATTAAATTTTTATTTTATGTAATACTTGAATACAATTTCGTATCACTTGAGATTTTGCTATTAAAATCACCCTACGGGACATTGTTACACTAATTTATTAGAAAATTCAATTTTTAAAAGAAATATTATTTTTTATATTTATTTTTTTTAAAAAAAATATATATATTTGCTGTGGTATCCATTTAATCACACACTCAAATAATGGTTAAAGTTAAAAATTCTGAATTTTATAAGGTCCGAAACTTTTTTACTTTTTAAATAATAATGTCGATCATTTCTAATTTCTAATTTTAGATTTTTCGACTGATGTTACACAAGTAATGAGAAATTTTTGACGGCCTTATTGCTTGCTTCGTTAATAAGATAATCGACTATAAAAATTTAACGCAAATAAAGTTCATATATCATATAATAATAAGAATCAAAAATCTCAATTTTGGTTGGTGGGTCCCGTAAGGTGATTTTAATAGCTTAGCTCCCACATGTCTTAAAACTTTAGTAAATAATTAAATTTGATAATATTAATGGATTGTCAGAATTAAATAATAGTAATTGTTTTATTTATTTATGAAAATATCTTTTATTTAAAAAAAATATTCATTTCAAAAAATTGTTTTCTTTGTTTGATGAACAGTAGTTTATCAAGGAACGAATAAAATATTTTTTTTTTAAAATTTCAATAGAGTAAGTAGTTGTTCTATTCCGAAGCGTAAATTTTATTCGTTGATCACAGAACGACATTGGCTAGTATTAAAAAGAAAATAAGAAAAAGAACATCTTTTATAAACTTCCTGTTTTTTTGCTTGGTTTTATCATGTATGCAAGTTTCTTTGATTAATTTTTATGAACAAAATAAAATTACCAAACAATTTTGGCTAAATTACGAAGACATGTGGAGTGAAAATTTAAAATTATTTCATATTCTCTCTTTAAGAAAAATCAAAAAAGCATATTTTACGTGCATTTTCATTTTTTCCTCTTATACAACATTAAAATCACACCGATATTAAAAAAATTCGAATTGATAAATAAGAATTATTTTCACATTTTAAACATTCATTAAGTCGTGAAAAGTGATATTGACAATCAGATTCTACCATTTTGAAACAAATTAATATATTAACATAATGAAAACAAGAAATGTATGGAATATATTGATGTAGAAAATATTGAAATAGGCCAGTTTTATCTTGATTGTAACTTGAAGCAAAATTATTCTTTACTTACTATCAAGATGAAAGCTGATGGAATTATGAAACAAAATGATGAAACTTACGACGAAATTTTGAAGATAACTCAAAGTATGATTGGTATTATTTCTTATGAAGACAACAAGTAGATTTTAATAACTCAACAAACTAATTTCGATAATACGAATTTTTGTATTTATCCAAATATGAACTCTATTAATAAAATGTTCGCTGATAGGTGTTTTATTGATTTTGGTATACGTAATTTTACTAGCATAAATGATCAGCCGTCTAACCCTGTTTATGCAAATGATTTATGCCATCAAGGCGATCAAGGCGATCTAGGCGTGCATATATATTCGGATCGCCAGTAGATATAAGTTATTTCGCGTAAATAATGCCAATCAGGGGATAATTCATAAATAGTACTTGAGTGTGAGTCAGTATGTCCATGTTTATATTATTTCTTTTACTTATATAGACTTGAATGTAAATTCCGCAGCATATTTGAGCTAATCGAAATTTTATGATAAGAAAATTTTATTCAGATAATATTTATACATTATTCACTACGGTTTGTTGTTAACGTTTAGTCCAATATTTTTAAGAAAGGCAAAAACACTACTAGTTTTCCTTCAGCAAAGAAAAAATTATACAATCTTCAACTAAATACTGTCACGTGATCGGTGTAATTATGCGCGGATAAACAATATTTGTTATATCCGAAATGATTAGTAATCTCAAACGCCATTTGCATTTCGGATATTAGCGCTTACACAGCAATAACTTCTATTTCTATTAAAGGAAAAAAATAAATTACAAATTCGTACGCTATTTTTCAATGATTATATTACAAACGTCGTATGTTATTATTTAATGAATATATCACAAACGTCGCATGTTATTTTGTAATGAATAATTGCAAATGGTGCAATAAATTACAAATCTTTTAATGAATACAAACATGTACGTAATTTTTTTTACCCATTAGTAATTATTATGTAACCAAAACAAATAATACGGAAACTTATTTTAAGAAAGAATTTTAGATCGAATTTTCAGAATAAAATTTTAAATCCTCTCTTCTATTTACTCAACAATCATGTCAAAAGAAGAAATTATTAATCCAACAGATAATATTAATACTTTAATTGATAAATTATACATACTTTTGATTAAAACACAGTTTAAAGACTTTAAAGAAACGAAGCAATTTATTAATGATTGCATTGCTATTACAACTCAAGCAACTGTTGATATATTTAACTGGCTTAAAGAAAATCAATATGAATCAAAATATGTTTTATTCTTTGGAAATTTTTCTTATTTTAATATTCTTGATTTAAAAGAAAATAATTGTGATTGTGATTTAGGGGGATGTTATAATAAAGAATTTGAAGTTAAAATCAATAAGAATTTAGCATTTTTCTGGATACAAAAAGCTGCTGAAAGTGGTTATGCTTCTGCTATGTATAATTTAGCAATATATTATAAAAATGGAGAAGAAACAGAAATGGATCTTGAAAAGGCCTTTTATTGGTATCAAAAAGCTGCTGAAAGTGATCATATAACTGCAATGAATAATTTAGCATATTGTTATGAAAATGGTGAAGGTACAGAAAAAAACTTAAAAAAGGCTTTTTATTGGTATCAAAAAGCTGCCAAGTGTGGTAATGAATTTGCAATGTATAATTTAGCATTATGTTATCAAAATGGTAAAGAAATAGAAAAAGATTTTAAAAAGACTATTTATTGGTTTCAAAAAGCTGCTGAAAGTGATCATATAACTGCAATGAATAATTTAGCATATTGTTATGAATATGGTAAAGGAACTGAAAAGGACTTAAAAAAAGCTTTTTATTGGTATCAAAAAGCTGCCAAAAATAAAAATGTAAATGCAATGTATAATTTAGCATTATATTATTAAAATGGTAAAGGAATAGTAAAAAATTTTAAAATGGCTAATTGTTGGTATCAAAAAGCTGCCAAAAATAAAGATGTAGATGCAATGTATAAATTAGCATTATATTATGAAAATTGTAAAGAAACAGATATTGAAAAGGCTATTTATTGGTACCAAAAAGCTGCTGAAAGTGGTCATGCATCTGCAATGTATAAATTAGCATTATATTATGAAAATTATAAAGAAACAGATATTAAAAAGGCTATTTATTGGTATAAAAGAGCTGCTAAATGTGGTAATGCAAATGCAATGTTTGATTTAGCATTATATTATCATAAAAGTGAAGAAATAGTAAAAAACTTTGAAAAAGCCATTTATTGGTACCAAAAAGCTGCTGAAAGTGGTAATGCATTTGCAATGAATAATTTAGCATTATGTTATAAAAATGGTAAAGGAATAAAAAAGGACTTTAAAAAAACTATTTATTGGTATCAAAAAGCTGCTGAAAGTGGTGATTCATCTGCAATGAATAATTTAGCATTATGTTATAAAAATGGTAAAGGAATAAAAAAGGATTTTAAAAAGGCTATTTATTGGTATCAAAAAGCTGCTAAAAAAGGTGATGCATTTGCAATGCATAATTTAGCAATATGTTATGAAAATGGAGAAGGAACAGAAAAGAATTTTGAAAAGGTTTTTTATTGGTATAAAAAAGCTGCTAAAAATGAAAATTTATTGCATAATTCTTATATTAAAGAATACATCAAAAAGATTACATCAATTGAATATATAAATAATCTGGAAAATAGTAATTATGAAATATGTAATAGTTGTTTTAAAAAAAGAAAACCTTTGCAATATCATTATGGAATTTGTATATTTTGTTATCAATCTAAATTATTATTTATACCAAGTGGAAATAAAATAATTGATAAATTTATTAAGGATACACAGATTGATTTTATTCAAGAATCTAGTAGAATGTTATTTATTCCTTTTAGTCAATTTAAAAATATAGAAATAATTAATGAAGGAGGATTTAGTAAAGTTTATAAAGCTATTTGGATTAAGGTCCTCCTCATTGGAATAAAGAAAAAGAAATTTTTGAATATATTGATTCTAATAAAGTAGTTGCTTTAAAACAACTTAATAATTCTAAAAATATTACTATAAAACAATTAAATGAGGTATAATATTTATTTATTTTTAAATAATTTATAAAAAAAAATATTTATTAATATTTTTTATATATTTAGCTTTTGATGATTTATAATGCTAATTTAAATGATGGAGTTATTACTTCTTTAACTAATTTAATTAGATATTATGGAATTACTCAAAATCCTAAAACCAATGATTTTGCAATAGTTATGGAATATTATAAATATGATTTAAAAAAATATATAACTGAAAACTTTTATAATATTGAATGGGATAAGAAATTAGTATTATTACTACAAATTGGTCATGCTCTTCATAATATTCATTGTTTAGAAATTATTCATCGAGATTTTCATAGTGGAAATATTCTTTGTAATAATGAATATGATGTGGTGATAAGTGATTTAGGAATTAGTAAATTATCAACTGAATTATCAGATAGTGAAAATGAGTATTATGGTATAATTCCTTATATTGCTCCAGAAGTATTTCAAGGGAAAAAAAGCAATAAACATACTAAATCTTCAGATATCTATAGCTTTGGAATGATTATGTGGGTATTAATGACCGGTAGAAGACCTTTTTGGGATCAAAACTACGATACAGAACTTATTATTAAAATTTGTGATGGTATTCGTCCTCCTATAATTACAAATGCACCTGAAGGATATATTGAATTAATGCAAAAATGCTGGCATTCTGATCCGAATAAAAGAATAACTACTGGAGCTATTTGTGACATTATTGATAAAATAATCATGAACGAAAAAATAAATTCCACAAAAATTATTTATTCTCCAGATTTTGGACCTCTCATAATAAATAATACGGTTACAAGTAAATTTATAACGATATCAGCGGAATCTAGCAGGAATTTTGGTAAATAGACTTTATTGGTAATTCTTATACAATTACTTGATAATATTACTAATCTTGCGTATTTATTAAGGCAAAAGAATACTTGGTGATTATTTAATTGAAGATAATGATAATGGTATAAATAAGTTTATTTTTAAGTAATCAAATAATGATAATATACTTATATTTTTTATTCTATTCCAGATGAAGAAATTAAACGAATCAAATTCAATGAAACTATTCGCAATGAATCTCATAAATGTAAGTAAGAATAATAATCAAGTACAATTCATCCAGCAATTACATAAATTAACAATTTGAATTTTCATAGATTATATTTCTAAAACCATGGATTTTGATATTTAATTTATTTTTGAAATAATATATTTGATATGGTTACATACATAAATTAATAAGTATTAAACTCACATTGTAATTATTTGCTCAAATCGCACCTGTTTTGATGCATATTTATTTAATTAAGAAATATAAATTATATAACCATAATTAAAATTTTCTAAAAAAATTCATTAATTCAAAATACTTAATATATATTGACAAATCCTATCCTAGAATTTTCAGCCTACCCTTTACATATTATTAATATAAATATGTTCATTAGTTATTTTCTAAATATTTCTTTCTTAATAAACTATAATTTAACCGTATTGTTTTATAACCGTTCTAATAATTCAAAAGCTTATAAAGAACACATGAATTGCAGTTTATTAGTTAAAATGAACTTTGGAATATTATTAACATTTCACATAATACTTCCATATATTATTTATTATACAGATACAAAAATGCTTTAATTTAAATGTACATTTTTCAAAAATAATTATCGTTCTACAACCTGCCTCGCTAACCTATAAATCGCCGCTGATTTCAACAATTTCTTTCAAGAATAATTGAAAGCTTTTTCTTACAAGGATGGTAATCTATGATTGACCTCACCACTCAAATCATTGTGTTGCCATGAATTTTGTTGCATTCAAAGTTATAATACATCAAAGAATCTATCAGTAATATAACAAACTGATCCTTATTTTATCCATTTGCCAAGCTTCATAATACAATTTATCTCCAGACAGGAGTTACATTAGTTGCAGGCGGGATGACTTTTCAATCATGCAACATTGCATTAAAGGTAGCGCAAATATTTTCGAAAAGAGTTGTAATCTTCTTCATCTGTTAAATACGGAGAATGCTCAAGTTCAAGTGAGCGAAAATGGATGAACTGAAAAATTTAACGAACGTTGGAAAAAAACAATAAATGTGTTAAATATCAGAGGAGTCCGAAAGATATTCGATTCCAAGTCTTTCGCAAGAATTTAATGACTATATTAAAGGAATTATGCTACCAGTTTTTTATGCTAAGAAGGGGAACACGTCAGTAAATTTTTGTTAATTTTAGTTAACAGGCTAATTTTGAGTACATGGCTGTGGTCAGTCAAATGGACAAATAAAAAAAAAAACTTATTTCCCCCTTTTCTAGACTGCTGCTTAGATAAAGATTGTGCACTTCTTCGTAGATACTGGGTCTCCAATGACCTATATCTGAGGATGGATTAAATTCATTCGTTATCAAACCAGATGATACTATTTATGTACGAATTAATAATAGACAATCTTAATTATGATGTCATCAAAATAATCGAGCTGAAAGGAGATTTATTCATATCTTTATGCAGAACTACACGTTCATTTATTTATTTCATTGATGAACAAAGTAAGAAATATAATGTAAAAAACTTGGGTTAGCGAACTTTTAAAAAAATTCCCATTCGGTTCGAAATAAAAAAATATTGAACATTATTTGTTGTAATATTAGTTTTTTTTTTTTTTAAAAAAAAAATAAAAATAAAAATAAAAAAATGAATTCGAAACATAAATCCTTAAAAATTACAGCGATTTTTAAGACTGAATTTAATAAATCTGAAAAATTTAGACATAAATTTTATTTCATATAATATCGATTCTCGTTGTAAATATAATTTATTAAAATTTCATTTCCGATACATTGAGTACCCCCTTAGTATAAACAATGAGACAGGTGGTCGCTTGGGACGTAGCGACCTTTCGATTTCGATAAAATCTTGCACCTCTTTTTTTTTTCCTTTATTCGGATTGGATCATGTTGGCGCTAGTGGTGAATAATTATCATTTAATTTTTTTTTTCTCTTTTTTTTTTAATTTATATCGCTTTCGATGTTTTAATTATTTAAAATTTTTTTGTTTCCTTTATTCATTTTATAAATTTTTTATTTTTTAATTCGATCTGGATTACTACTTATAAGTCGTTTTTGATTTATTTTTCACTAAATTAATTTATTTTTATTTTTTTATTTATTTGTAATACTATATATTATGAAGATGAAAGAAGAAACTTCTAATACTTCTCAAAATATTTTCTTACCATTAAATATTACATAAAAATAAGTTAGATATTTATACACAATGTCAAAATATACATATGATCAAGAATAATTCATTTCGATATGCTTTAAATATATATTTTTTATATTTATTTTAACTTATCATCATAGAAATAAAATTGAATGTTAAAAATAATACTAAAAATTTATGTCTCATTATACTGGTTCAGAGTTAAATAAATGTATAGTAAATCAGGTTGAAGTCACTGTACAATTTAAATTAAAATATTTTATTATACAATCAGTGGCGGCTAAATTTTAATTAAATAAAATGTTCCGGGCTTGTACCTTGAACCCGGACTCGGCCCAGAAAATACTAAACTAATATTTGCCGACCTGTACCCAGCCCGTTGCAGGTCTTTACTTAGTGCTGTATTCAGTTCTTTTGTTTATGTATTTATAATCATTTTAAATGTAAATAAAGGTTTATATTGAATAAAAATGAAGTAATATTGACGCTATCTTTATTTAATAATATCAAATTAATCAGTGTTTCTTTAACGTCGGCGCTCTACTATTTCGCAATAATTAAAACTGCGCAATAAAGAACAATTACGAATAATTGAATAATATTATAATAAGGAAACAAATTAAAAATAAACGATGTTATAAATACGAAATCTAAAATGTTAAAACTGCGAAAGCGGAAATATTGCGAAGGGGTTAAAGGAAGGATTTCGAGGTGTATGTATGCAAAATATAATAAGTGCGAGCGTGGAATGTTGAGCTGTTTAAGGATTACCAGCTTGTATCTATAAAAAATTAATTATTAGACCAGACTGGAATATTGTCGATTTGTCATACATGCTATTTTGTCTTCTACAAATATTGTTATAATGAGCACCCCGTCAATATTCAAAGATTAATTTGTTTTGTATTTTATAGGTTCTGTAGGTTCTATAAGTAATACTGTTACACTGAATATAATTTCGCCCGAAAACTCCATAACTCCGCATGTACTGTAAATCACTTAGTCTTTTGAAGATCATTTGACTGTCAAGGTGCCACTGGCTGAAATTCAATTAATGTTGTTCTTAAAATCAAAAATTTTTTTTTGATGTGTCTCGTGACAGTATAGCGTTATATAAATTTAAAAAATACATTTATAATACAACTTCGTTGTATATACAGTTTCATCAACCCTAATTGATTTGCATAAGTAAAGAGTGGTTTAATTTCCAGGAATCAATTATCATTACTTGTCTTGTCAATTAGTGTTTTACAAATACCCTAACCCTAACCCTATTCTATTTCTAATTTTAATATAACTCATAATCTAACTGTAACTAATAATAAAAATTCTTTAATTTTAAATCTCTTAATATAAGTAATGCACGTAATATGTATATGCATTTAGTGATTTTTATATAAATTCTTTATTTTTAATTAAATTTATTATTAAGAATCATTATTTAATTTTAAATTTTTAGGAAAATTATTTTTGCAATAATAGTCTCTGAAAAATTAGAAGCATATTTAGTAAATTGATTTTCAAGAGTGTGAATATCAGAACAATTGTAAATAACAATTAATAATCAAAAGATTGAAGTTGGTTACATTCTAAAATTTTTTGTTAAAAAAAAAAATATATAAATTCATATTAGATATAGTTTCAGATGCTTAGAAAACATCCTCATTAGGAGTGTAGTAGTCTTATAAACTCATACATATTATTCGATAATTATACTTCTGTTCACTAAAAATTAAAATATAGAACTAACCGATGATAATATAATAAAACTATAATACTTTAATTCGTTAATTATGTTTCACTTACAAAAAATTTTATATAGAACTAGTTTCGAGTGAAGAAAGTAAATACCATAGCAAATTTTATTAATTAACTAATATAAGAAATTATACTCAATTTTTATTTCAAAATATTAAAAAGATTAGATAGTAAAGAAATTTATAAATTGACTAAATACTAATTTGTTGCGTTGCTAATGAATTTCACCGATTAAGCTCCTCGCTTTGATCTACAAAGCGTTTCCAATTTGAAAATTCATTTGTACGAAATGTTTCGAATTTGAGAAAATGGGAATACTACCTTACGACAACTACCAATTATAACTAACTATTTTGCCATGATCAAAATATGGTTTCTTTAAACCTTTTTTTTATTTCTGCATCTTCTTGCTAAAGCAAAGTTGTACACGACTAGTATTCAAATTTTTTTTTAGTGCAGTACTTTGATCTATGTATACGATTTCAGCACTATCATCTGCTTCATCAGACACTTTTTTTAATCAGTAACTAAATTTTCTTTGTATGATTAAATGATAATGCCAGAATTAATTCAAAATTTCATATTTTTACTTTAATTAATATTCGGATATAGAGAAACATGATTCAAGTTTCCTTTTACTTCGATATTCTTTAAGTTTTTTGATAAATTAAAAAAGTAAATTTCTTTTGCTGATAATGAATTTTGTACAAATAATATTATCGTATCTTGTGTATAGCGTGAGTCACGAAAGAGCACAAAAACTAACATTGAGCAATTTATAGACGATTGTTCTAATGATGAGAAAGTTAGAGAAAGATTAACTTCAAATTTCAAATACTTTTTCTGAGGCATGGAATTCGGTTATTGGTGATGTAGATAATTTCAGATGTCACGAGCTTCAATAACCAAAACCGGATATCAATTTGTCATCTCACATTGCATGTGCCTTAGTCGAGCCAAAGGATTCCGGCGTATATCTTTGCGCTATTTTGCAACACTTGATTGAATTACAAAATGATTTCTTACAAGAAGTATTAATTATTCCTAAAAGATCAACATAAACACTTAAATTTTTGGAATAGCCTTATTTTGATCAGGAAAACACTATTACATCATCATCATCATCATCATCATCATCATCATCAAAAGCGTATAACGCTAATTATACTCGTTACATTCAATTCCTTAGATTTGATCAAGCTAAACAAGAAAATTTTATAAGTTACAAATGTGATGATGAGTTTCTCCAAAATAGCTATCTTAATCTTGAAATAAGACACCGTCATGATATAATTTACGATTTAAAAGTAATCGAAATGGAACTTGCGCGTAGATTAGTGTTTGAAAAAGTTATTATAATCACCTTGAACGATACTTTATACTTGGAGATTTTCCCATATCAGATGGAATTATTTCAAGGATGTATTAGAATTCTTGGTGATATCAAATCTTCAATTCAACAACGGAAAATTCCATCTGATAAGATTCCTCTGATCATAAGTTTGATAACGACCAATGCAATGCTTCATATAGTGAAAATCATAATAATTATGATATCGCTTCTAAATTTCTTCATTAGAAATATTGAATCGTTTCGTAAAACCGCGACACAAAAATTCTTGATTATGTTAATCTATCAGTATAGTCAAAAAATATAGTTCATTTAACAATGTCTCATACATTTTATAAATTTGTATGAATAAATCGAAGAACAGTTGCAAATTTCATAATAAAAGATATAGATGATAAATTTAAAATTGAACTTACAATAGAAATGAAGGATGAAAATGATTCGATAGTTGAATTTGGACGTTCTTTGTCGACTGAAGAACGCTATCCAACAAAAGCATTTGTTCTTGCATTGAAAAGATTTATGCAAAGATTTTAAAGAATATTGATACCCGTTAAGTTTTTATACAAATGATGAAGGGATTATTAATTTGTGGCCGGTCGAGATTTCCGATGAATTATTAGAAATATTTCCTGGTTCCTTATTAGTGTGTCACGTTTATGCGGCATATGAATATTTAACTCTAAAACTAAGATAAAAATCGAAATATATTTTATTTTCCAAGTAAATAAATTTTAATATATAACTTTACAATACATTTGACGCACCAACTGTAAATTGAAATTAATACAATTAAATTGACTTAAAATTTTGATATTATATTTATTCTACTTTGGTTTAACCATTTAAAATTTTATACACTTAATATTTTAAAAATCTTCTATTATTGAAGCTATAATTTCTTCAAAAACAAACGATCCAAATTTTTTTCAGTACTGCATTTAAATTAATTCACAGCCTCACGCTTTTGGATGTTATTTTTATCGGATTCAGTTTGGTAAATTTGCTGGTTAATCAATTTTAAGTTATGAATCAATTCGAGCGGACATCATTTTTAATAACAAACTTATTTCCTTGGCGCAAAATTAAAAAAAAGGCGTTACGTAATACTTCTAATCAAAATTACCCACGAAATCCAAATTTTCTCTTTATTAAATTATTAATGGTATGGTATCAGGTATAATTTTTACCGTGCCATTCATTTTTAAATGTCTCATTGAATTTTTTGACAATTCATCATTAAAAAAGCAATTTTTTAATTTTTTAAGTACTACTTAATGCGGCCGAAAAATATTTTTTTAAAAAATTATCATTATGAAAATGACAAAAAAAGTATAGCCGAATTTTTTTTTGTAATTCCTAAAAAATATTAATTACATCGTCCTTGCGCAAGGGCAAATTTAGCACATTTTTTAGAAAAATAAATAAAGATTTCTTTTTACTGTCTAAATTATTAGCAGTTTACTTTGGTAACAGATATAAATGAGGGGTAATAAGAAATTAATAAATATTATAAAGTAAAAGAAAAACCATTAAAATTTTTAATCATGTTCCGTTAAACAATAAACTTCTTTCAAATATTCAATGAATTACATGCATGATGTGAATAGAATAATCGCTGATTTAGGATGAGAAATATCAGCTCCAACGAACATAAGAACATAAATACCTTTTCACATTTTAGAGAATTATCTAAATTTTAATCTTCTAAATTTTATTCTTATTTTGGGAGGATCGACAAAATACCTAACCAATTGATCAACCAATCAAAAATCTTCTAGATGTTTATAAAATAGCACACATCTCGAGCGAGATTACTTTTTTTTTCCCTCACTTTTCTATCTGAGGTACATAAGAAACGGGTCAATACAGCATTTACCATACCTTTTTGAACATTTAAAACATTTTATTATTATTTAATATAAAGACTAAAGTGTTCGTTTCTCAAAATAAGTTAGAAATTCATAAGAAATACCATCCGCGATATTTTTAGTGATTTTTATTGTTAACTTTACTAACTCATTTTACTTTGACCGGACAACACTCCTGGTTGTGGAACAAACAATGGAATTATGAAGTGATTTTTGAAGATTATATAATAGATAGTATAGAATGTTATATAAATGTTTATATGAATTGGTTTACATTTTTAGTGTTTTTTGAATTTTTTTATGTTAATTTCACTAACGCGTTAAATTTTGTCTGGACAACGCTCTTGATCGTGGAATAAGCAATGGAATTTTGAGTAATTTTTGAAGATTTTAATATAGATAGTTTACATGGGCTGGTTTGTTTTTTTTAGTGCTTTTATTAAATTTTTTTACGATAACTTTACTAACGCGTTTAATTTTGACTGGACAACTCCCTTGATCGTGGTCGTGGAATAAGAAATGGGATCTTGGAGTAATTTCTGAAGATTTTACAATAGATAATACATTATAAATAAAATGTTTACATGGATTGGGTTTGCTCTTTTTAGTGTTTTTTTGATTTTTTTTTTTTATGTATAATTTACTAACGCGTTTAATTTTATCTGGACAACACTATTAATCGTGGAAACTTGGAGTAAATTATGAAGGTTTCTAATAAATAGTATAGCATATTATATAATGTTTGCGTGGATGTGTTAGAATTTTTAGTGAATATTTTTTGATTGATTTGATGGTAACGTTTTTAATTTTGACTGGACAACACTATTGATCGCGGAATAAGCAATGGACTTTTGGAGTATTTCTGAAGATTTTACAATAGATAGTATAAAAAAAATGTTAACATGGACTGGGTTTGCTTTTTTTAGTGTTTTATTTTGATTATTTTTTTACAATAACTTCACTAACGCGTTTAATTTTGACTGGACAACACACTTGGTCGTGTAATAAGCAATGGAATCTTGGAGTAATTCTTGAAGGTTTACAATAAATAGTATAGCATATTATATAATGTTTGCGAGGATTGGTTAGAATTTTTAGTGAATATTTTTTGATTGATTTGATGGTAACGTTTTTGATTTAACTGGACAACACTAATGATCGCGGAATAAGCAATGGACTTTTGGAGTATTTCTGAAGATTTTACAATAGATAGTATAAAAAAAATGTTAACA
>CAJVPP010000560.1:0-29808 GCA_910592005.1 Funneliformis mosseae
TTTTATTTTTAAATTATCAAAATAAAATAAATATTACTAAAACTAAATAAAAGTTAAAAAAATAATAGATTCATAAAGAATAAGTAATTAAAGAAAAGAGAATTTTAAAAGAATTGTAAAAATAAAATCGCAAAATACTGAGAATTGAAAAATTGTGAAATACTTGTGAAACTCTAAAGGAATTACAAATTGTTTGCGAAATTCCAAGAAAATAGCAAAGTAATTGCAAAACTCTTAAAAGAATCGCAAATTACTTGCGAAACTCCAAAGAAAATTGCAAAATAATTACTTGCAAAACTTCAAAGGAAATCGCAAAGTAATTGCAAAACTCTTAAGAGAATCGCAAATTACTTGCAAAACTCTAAGAGAAATCGCAAAGTAATTGCAAAACTCTAAGAGAATCACAAATTACTTGCAAAACTCTAAAGGAAATTGCAAAGTAATTGCAAAACTCTAAGAGAATCACAAATTACTTGCAAAACTCTAAAGGAAATCGCAAAGTAATTGCAAAACTCAAAGAGAATCACAAATTACTTGCAAAACTTCAAGGAGAATCGTAAAGTAATTGCAAAAATCTTAAGAGAATTGCAAATTGTTTGCAAAACTTCAAGGAAATAGCAAAATAATTGCAAAACACTTAAGAGAATCGCAAATTACTTGTAAAACTCTAAGAGAATTATAAAGTAATTGCAAAACTCTTAAGAGAATCACAAATTACTTGTGAAACTCTAAGAGAATCGCAAAGTAATTGCAAAACGCTAAAAGAATTGCAAATTACTTGCAAAACTCTAAGAAAAATTGCAAAGTAATTGCGAAACTCTAAGAGAATCACAAATTACTTGTGAAACTCTAAGAAAAATCACAAAGTAATTACTTGCAAAACTCCAAGAGGAATCGCAAAGTAATTGTGAAATTCTAAGAGAATCACAAATTACTTGCGAAACTCTAAGGAAATTGCAAAGTAATTGTAAAACTCTAAAAGAATTGCAAATTACTTGCGTAACTTTAAGGGAATCATGAAATAATTGCAAAACTCTTTAGAGAATCACACATTAGGTTCTCTTCAAGATTTGAATATATCAAACTAATCTTTCAGATTAATCTGAAATTTTTAGTTCAGTTCAGATTTATACCAGTTACAATTCAGTTCGATTTCAGATTGGCATTTTTAAGATTTATAATCTGAACTGAACTGAATTGGAATTTTCAGTTCGTTTTCAAATTGGCCTATAATCTGGACTAAACTGAACCTTTCAGAGCATCAACTGGGATGGATTTGTATTGATTTCTTTAATAACCATTACTCATTCAAGGCTTCATTGATGAATTGGCCTTCAATAACATATACTGAAATGTATGTCCTTTTCACTGCTCTGTTAGTATCACCACATTCTTCTTCTATCAATATTTTTTCAGATAATCAGGCTACAATCAACAGATTTTTTAAATACGTTTTAAATAATGATCTCTCAGCTAGAAAATTTGAAAAGATACCCAATTACTTTATTTAGCACCTTATTAAACATACAGTGAATACACTAAACCTTAATATATACTTTCACAAAGTCAAAACACATACTGGTAATTACTTTAATAATATCGCTGACTAATTAGCCAAAGCTGAATGTAATGCTCATCTTCTTATTCCAGTATTGAATAACATTCCTTTATCTGACCTTGTCTTTACTTTCAATAATGTATCAATTGAAATATCTATTTAGAGTTTCTTCAAACAACTTTTTTCTGCCAAAACTTTCTACAACTTCCTTGACCTGAACAGAAATGGTCACATCAGATGTCTCACTAGAAACTACTCCATCAACTGGCCTGCCATTTGGTCCTTATTCTCCTTAAACTCATCTTTACTTACCACCTCATTTGCCTCTTACAAACTCAAAACCTTCATCTTAAAAAATTTTATTAATGAACTACCAACCCTATCAAGATTATCTATATTACAGCCTGATTTGTATGAATATTGGTATTGTGTAAGTTGTGGTCAGGATACAAAAACTTCTGCTTATCTCTGGACCTGCACTGCCTATACTATAAGACTATGAGATGTTATTCAAATCACTAAAGATAATTTAATCTATCGTCTCACAGAATTGAATGTCTCTAAACTTACTGAGTTTCTTACAGAATTACTAGATATTCTAAATAACATCCTTGTCACCCTCTCATTTAGATTAGATAGTTACATCAATATCATTCATTCTCTCATTCCTTTTTCTTTAATAGATATAGTTTACAAAATCACCAGGAATAGGGTCAATGTTACTTGATCATCACTCAAACCTTAACAGTTTTTTACCAAAAACTATTCAAAAAAGTTTAGAAATATCGCTGCAATCTAATGAATGCAAAAAAATGTTTATTAGGTATCACAATCAAAGATAAGACTAGACGAGATACTAGTTCATTTTTGAGACATAAAGAGACATTTTTTCCCATATATAATTGGGAAAATTGGATATATCTGACGAATAAATTCAGCTACACCTTTACGAATTTTTAGATAGGCACTGACTCTTTCTTTTTCTTCTCTTGCTGATAGCAATCTTCATTAGATATAAACTTAGTGAATTTGTTAGAGAGGAAGACAATGATCGCTCAATTCAAATAGGTTTATAATATAACTACAGGGATAACTAGTACTTAGTCTAGATTTATTTAATTTACTTTGTATTTCTTTTGTATAAATTTAATAAAATTACTGGCAGTACCATATCGTTAAAAAAAATATTTAAATCATATTTCTAAGTTTTTAAGTAGTATATGGTAAAATTAAAGGTTAAGTTTTTTAATTGAAATAAATTAAATATTTTGACTAATTTTATGAACGTTTATATATTTCATCAGTTGGCAATACTAAAGTGGATTTTTGAAAAATTATTATTCTGGCTTGATTTTTTAACTATATTTATATTAATTTTTTTCCCATACTTTGAATTTGGTTAGATATTTTTTGACTATAAGTGACATTTTGGCATTATTACTTATATTAATAATTTGTTATCCTTAAATATAATATTACATAGAATTCTAAGTTTTCTTATTCATTGTATATTTGGCATTGTAATATGTAAAAAAAAGTGAAACTTTTTGATAGTTTCAGAATATAATTATGTTATTAGTACGCTAATATTTATAAAAATTTTTATGAAAGAAATTGAAGTTAATAAAATTACTGAAAATAATCATCTGTTAAATTTTTGCTAAGAAAATGACTTATCAACTTTGTTATAGAAAGACGTAGTTTAGTATTATTTATGAATTTATATAACCTTTATAGATGAGGGACGAAACCCCTTAATAACAGTTGAAACTTAGACGAAACTATATTTAAATCATAATAAGGGATACGATGAAATCCATTTGATACGACGAAAGCTGAAACTGTCGAAACTATATTAAAAACATAGAAAAGGGTATGACGAAATTATTTTGAGGAGGTTTCGGCAGGCATCTATAATAACCTTAAATCGAAAAGAGTTTTCTTTGCGAGTTTTTTAGATAGAGTTCTGAACAAGTCTTGAAACTAGACTTATAACTCTACATTTTAATAAAGATACTATAAACCTTCTTCTTGTTTTCATATAGGCTTTGAATGTGAAAACTAACTGCACAAGTGGATTATAATAAATCATTTGCAATTTCTTAAGAAAGACCTTTTATTTAGTTTGTAGGGTATACTGGATTATCTCAATTCTTTATAAAATTTTCTTATACTGTTAGATTACTTTAAATTTTATTTAGCATTCTAAAGTTCTATAATTTTATTAAAATTTGAAAGAAATCCTTAAATTTAATAAATTAGTATTCTAGTTAATATATTTTTGTAAAGAACATCCTAAATCTGTTAACATTATATTATCAAATAAAACTAATGGATCTTTTGAGTTATGTATTAATATAAAAGTCTAACAATCAGTATTAGAATATTAGAACTTACTTTTAGAGAAAACTTACTAATAGAAAAAAATGGAACATATTTATTTTTTAATCTGTAATTATGCAATTACTTTTTTATTTGTTAAAGATTATTATTTTGATATGGACTGCCTTGAATAGCAAAATTATGAAAAATAAAGAAATCTGTTAAAATTTGTATATTTTTAATATATATTCATTTTTATATTGCTTAGAAATTTACTAAGTAAATTGCTTTTGTTATTTATCATTTCGCTATTATACAAAATCAAAATGCAAGATTCTAATAATTCAAATGATTTGATTAATAGGATTGAAGAATTTATCTTAAAAAAACTTTGTAAATTCATACTTTTTAGCAATATTAAAATAGTCAACTTTAGAAAAGTCATTTCGTGCAAATTCAAAAAGTTTAAAGCAATGTCTACATTTTTTTAATATTACTACTTGTTAAAGAGATTGTTCGTGAAATTTCCATTTATTTAATATTAAATCATTTATAAATCATAAGCTAAAATCTCTAATGATAATTATTTAACTTAATATAAACTGGAAGTTGATTTTTCATAGTAATATTATTAAAAATTTGTAGAATACAACTTTAAACAAGGTAATAATCTTCATATTGAAATTTTATTATAGATAAATTTACTTCTATACATTTATTTATATACAGTATTTTTAAAAATATATTAAAAAACCAAGAAATTCATTGAAAGATATTGGTTAGTAATAGAATATGCTAATATCAGTGCACTTTAAAATATTTGAAGTATAATTATAATAAGCTTACTTAAGAAGATAAATATAACTTAACATAAAAAATGAATTGTGCATCGTAATTTTGTAGTTTTACATAACATTATATTTATTCTTAAATTATTGTTTAAATAATTAATTATAAGTTTCTTCTATAATAAAATTCTAATAATGTATTAGTTCATCAAAGTATGGATAAACTAGAACAATAAATAATAATAATGAAATACTTTATATTTAATAATAAAAGTGTGTATACAGCGCTGACGTACTTTTATGAGATATTAAGTGATCATCTTTCTTTTATAAATAAAATAACATACGTTTAGTTGTAGACATTAAAAAGGTCTTAGACAAAAATCATTTCACATACAATTGAGATACAAATTTGATTATAAATTACAATATAAATATTTTGAATATGGATTTATTAAAAAAGTATCGCCTGTATTAGAAATCAAAAATCTTTTTTTTATTATTTTTTACTCACTTCCATTTTGTCATATGAATTTTATATTATGTTGTAATAATTTCTTTTGTGAGTTTCAATAAAATTATCTTTTTTATTTTTTTAGGTCTAAAGATTATATTAGCTAAATAAGATTATTAAATTAGTTTAGAAAATTAAAAAAAATATTATTATTATATTAGAAGATTGACTAGATGAATCATCATCATCATCATTACATATTTTATAAATCGACCTTTTTGGCTCATTTTTATTTTATAATTGAAAAATTAAGAGGAAAATAAAAGTTTGAAATGGAATTATTTTTGAGAATGATTTTAGTTAAATTTTATATTATTTTAAAAAAATGTAGTAGTTTCACAAATAATTATAATTATTATACTAAACTATTGTTTTTCTTTTTTAGTAAGTGTAAACAATTAAACAAATTTTCTTTTTAAAATAATTATAATATTTATAACTATTTTTGTTAAGTTGTTTTGATTTAATGCATCAATAAATTATTTTTGAATCTTGTATTGATTTAATGCATGATGAAAGTATTATTTCTGATTTATTTAAGTGCATTTTGATTTAATACATTAATAAATTATTTCTGATTTTATATTGATTTAATATATGATGAAAGTATTATTTTTGATTTAGTTTAAGTGTATTTTGATTTAATATATTAATAATTATTTTCGATTTACTTCAAGTTTTTTTAATATATAATTAAATATTATATTATATTGATAATTGTTTCTGATTTACTTTAAGTCTTAATGCATAATAAAAGAATTGTCTTTAAGTTTGTTTTAATTTAATGTATTAATAAATTTTTTCTGATTTATTTTAAGTCTCATTTAATGTATAATTAAAGTATTAATTGCATTAATGAATTATTTCTGATTTACTTTAAGTATTATATTGATTTGATGTATTATTTGATATAACTATTTGAGTTTATTTCTGATATATATATGAAAATTTATATAAATAAGCTTGATTTTTCCACTTCTTAAAAAAATAATTTCAACTCAAACTTTATCTTTTTAAATCAAATATTATCTTTACAATTAATTTTCTTCTTTAATTTCTTATTTTTACAATTTTTCTTTTCACAAAATGCCACTAAAATGCTAAACAAAAAAATCGTCATAAGAACAAAAAGAATGTAAGTTAAATTTTATTAATCAACCAGCTAATTTTTCAAACGATAACCAATTTTTTTGCTTTTTTATAATAGAAAAAAGACAAAAATGCATCTATATAATATTATCTGATAATAAACTGATTGTTTTAAATTATAAGTTAGTCATAATATAATACTATTTTTATATTAATACTAAATAACTTTCAAATTATATACGTAGATTTAGGAAAAATGCAAAAATGATATGGAAAAATTTAGCTTCTATCAAAATTTTGATAATAACTAATAGCAAGTACTTCAGCTGCAGCTGAATCTGAGATTCTCGATGATTTAAATGATTTAAAATCAGGTATATTATTTTTGATTTATTTTCATTCATTATTTTATAATAATAATATATTTTCTTTATTTCTACATAGAGAATCAAATATTAAAAAAAACTTGCTGAATTTACCAAGAGAATCGAGAAAATAAAGCAACAAAATTCTGATATCTAAGGAAAAACTGATATCTTGCTGAAATAAATAAGAATTCGGCAAGGAAAATAGAGATTTACAAAAGAAATAAAATTTGTATATTAATATCCTATATTTATAATAACTAATTTTTCTTTTTAATATTTAAAACTTAACTGATTTAAGAGATTATGACTGCTCAGATCATTGAAGCAGTCTGATGTCAGTCCCCTGCAAAATAAAGAAAAATCAGAAAATCATCATTAAAATTAAAGGGAAAAAAACCAGTGTATTATATCAATAATGAATTGGAATTGACGCAAAATAATTTTGAAGATAATGATAATTTGATAATAAAAGAGGCTAATGTAAAAGAAGTCAGAGTATATTTGAATTTATATCTAAATAATTTAAATTTTTAGCTGATTTTTTTTCTGTTTTTCATATTTAGGCTAAAATGAAGGTAGTTTTGAAAACCATCAGCTTAAAGGACGATTTAAACTATGATGAAACTTTTAATAGAAAATACTACATTATGTCATAATCTAATTTCAAAATTACGAAAATTCTTAGCTCTGAATTTTCAGCTTTCTGTTGATCAACTTATGAACTGGCTAAAAATCCTTCATAAGTCACGTCAGTTAACTCAAAGAATTAAGAAAAGTGAAAAAGGTTCTTTAAAGCTGTGACAAATTCATAATAATAATCAAGTACATAAAGTAAGCAAATAGAATATATTTTGAATTTGGGTCTATTTGAATTAAAATTTAATATTATTTATTATTTATTAGAAAATAGCTCAGCGAGTAGAGTCGCAAAGTATTTGTTTAAAGAAAATGATCAATAAATTGTGAAAAATGAAAGGTGATGTTTACTCTGAATTCTCAGCGATCGCTTATACTATTTGTCAAAAATTAGCAAAATAGATAAAGAAAATTGTCAAAGATCTGTTATCATTGTATATGATTATTCTTAGTGATTGATCGAGATTTATTATTTTCTTTATCTAATTTAGCATATTTTAAATTATTTAGTATATTTTACTAATATTCTTTTTTATTTTCTTCTTTTAGCTGAAAAATTTATTGAGAAAAGTATTTGATCCTTATACTACTATAATATCATCATTTCAAATTCAATAAAAGAGAAAACATAATAATGATATGTAGCATTATGACTGGTTACATCTCTACAATACTTTAAGTGATCATATAAAACACAGTTTAATATGGTCTATGATACTGAGATTGAAGCAGAAGTTACAACTGCAGAAGAATATGTAACTAAAACTGGAGAATATACTGAAGTTGAAGGAGGTTTTATTCATTATTAAAAAAGTGAAGACAATTCCGTAATGGATGATAGTAAATAATAAATTTTTGGGTGATTTGAATAGAAGTATGTCAATTTTATTATTTATTTTTTACGTTGTTATGATAGTTTTGTAACTTTAAATAAAATCTTAAAAGGGTAAATAAAACTAAGACAATTACTCAAGGAATTACAGATAAGGATTCATAATAATGTCGAAGAATTATTCTCAATATAATATACTTGAGATAAACATAAAATAAACACAAGATAACTCAAAGATATTTTAGAGATTATGCTTTAGAAACTCCAAGATAATACAATGAATCAATACAATATTATGTAATAAGTTTACTAATAAAAAGAATTATACGAATGCAAAGAGTCACAGATAATTTATAATAGTTTTAAAGGATTTGCGAAGGATAAGTTTTTATACTTAGTTAATTATACTCCTTTATTAATATAATATATATATTCAGTACCTAAAAGATTAACATCTCGTGGTGCTGAGGCTTAAAAAAATACAGAGATATTTATATATGTTGAATAAATAATAAAATAAAATAAACTAAATATATTAAAGGAAATAAAGTTGCTATTTCACTAGGCAATAAAGTTGCTGTATCAATAAAATTACCAGATATGCAGGCAACTAAATGGATATCTATAATCTACGTGATTATCAAAGGTAATAAAATTGAAATCTAAAGATTTACATAATTGATTAATGGCAATAAAATAGATAAAATGATCTTCATAAAAGATCTACATAGCAAATAAAATTGATTTGCTATTCTACTAATTAAATCTATCTAAAATTTTACTCATCACAACATTTTTTTCAGTCGATTTGGAGAATGGATCAATTTTTATTATTATCTTTATGTTTTTCTTGAGCAGCTTAGGTGGGAACGGACCAATTTTATTATTATTTTATTATTTTCTTTACATTTTTTTGGGCGATTTGGGGTGGAAATAGGTTAATTTTAATAATTATCTTTACATTTTTTTAGGTGATTTGTGGTTGAAGCAGGTCAATTTTATTAATTATTTTTTATGTTTTTTTCAAACAATTTGGGGAACAGGTCAATTTTATTATTTTTTTATTATTTTTTTTACGTTTTTTTGGGCAATTTATGGTGGAAATAGGTTTATTTTATTATTTTTACATTATTTTTTTTTGGAGATTTAGGTAGAAATATGTCAATTTTATTATTTCTTACATTTTATTTAGGTTATTTGGGATGGCAATAGGTCAATTTATTATTTTTTATGTTTTTTTAAACGATTTTGGGTTTATTTTTCTATTTTTTACATTTTATATTTATTATTTTTACATTTTTAGGCGATTTCGAAAGGAATAGATCATATTTTATCATATATTATTTATTTATCTATATTTAGGGGAATTTTGGGAGAAAATGAATCATATTTTATTATTTTATTATTCTATTTTTAATAGGAAATTAATCAGTAGGTTTTAGTGATATTTTTTGTTATATTTTTATATTTTTGCAAATTTATATTAGGTTTTTATTATTAATAAAATTTTAATATTTAATAAATTTAATAAATAAAATATACTAATTATTGATGCTGAATTGCTTATCTGAATAGTATTGATCAATATATAAATTGTTACCAAATTGATACTGAATTGAGTCAATTTTAAGCTGATTTATAGTTGAATTGCTTATTTGATTAGAGTCAATTTGTGTCAATCAGTGTCAGAATTGTTGCTAAATTGAGGTCAATTTTAGGCTAATTTATGATTATTTAAATTCTGAATTGATGCTGAATGATTATGTTTGATTAGAATCAATTAGCATCTATTAGTATCTGAATTGTTTCCAAATTGAGACCAATTTTAGGCTGATTTATGGTTGAATTTAAGTTCTAAATGGTCATGTCTAATTGGAGTTAATTAGTATCAATCAGCATCAGTTTATGCTGATCAGAAAATATGATAAATCGGCTATAAATAGTATCAAAATCGGTCTAAAATCAGCTATCTGATTTTTAGCTGATTTGGACTATTTTGACTAGTAAACATTAAAAATATAAAAAATAACTTTCAGGTTGATATATTTTATTATGTTAATAAATATTGTAAAATTTTATGTAATATAATGATTGTAAAGATTTTATATAAGTGCATTCTAAAAATAAAATATTCAAAATTCATACTTTAAAAATCTAATTATAAATAAATTTATTTAACTAGATTAGATTTAATGTACAGCAAATTTATTACTGCTAAGTATGTTAATTGAATTAATTTGAAAATTAATTTAATCATGATTATTATTTTTTAAGATTTGATTAATCAAATATAGGAGCTAAGTTATTAAAATCACCTTATAGGATAAAAAATTGATTTTGAGTAAATGATGATTTAAAAAGTGTTATGTTATAGTAAACTTTTTAATCAATAATAAATTGTTCTATTTTTAAATTTGAGATAAATTAATTAATATTATACTAAAATTTTTTATTTAAAATTTTTATTATTAACTTATTATTTTTAAAATTTTTTGCTATTATAAAATAAAAAATTTGTAATACTTGAGATTTTGCTAATAAAATCACCTTACAGGATATTATTACACTAATTTTTGTGATACTTGAAAATCAATTTTATAACACTTGAGATTTTACACTAATTTATTAAAAAATCCAATTTTTTTTTTATATTTATTATTTATTTTAAAAAAAAATATTTACTAAGATATTAAATATTTCAGACTTCTTATTCAATTATACATTCAAACTATTAATAATAGTAAAATTAAAAAATTTCAAATTTTATAAGGATCTGAAACTTTTTTACTTTTTTAAATAGTATAAATTATTTTTCTAATTCTAATTTTAGATTTTTTGACTGATATTACACAAATAAATAAGAGATTTAGATGACCTAATTGCTCACTTTATTAATAAGATAATCAACTATAAAAATTTAACTAAATAAAGTTCATCTATCATATAATAATATGAATTAAAAATCTCAATTTTGGCTAGTAGTGTTCTGTAAAGTAATTTTAATAGCTTAGCCCCCATATAATAGCTTGATCTATTGAGTTAGATACTTAAGAATACCTTAAATAAATTAATTCTGAAAAATAAAAATATTGTAAATTAAAAAGGATTATAATATGCAAATTAAAATTAAAAAAAATCTTAACCCACGATTATAAAAAAAATTTTTAAATGTGGGTATTTAAAAATTAAATATAAAAAAAAGTTTAAAATTAAAATAATTAATTAATAAATAAAAATTAAACAAAAAAAAATTTGCGAATACTATAAAATAAAAATATAAATTATAAATTAAGAAAATAGTCAAAATATTTAATTATTTTAATAAAAAAATTAAATAAAATTTATTAATTCAATTACCTAATCCCGCTTATACTCTCTTACAGACTCTAACTTTAATAAGGAATTCATTAATAGTTATATAGGAGATAATGTTCCTTATAATTTATCAGAAGTAATGTTTATTTGTACTATTAATAAAATTCATTATTTATCTAATAAAAGTGGAGATTGCCAAAATTATATAATTTCTAATTATCTTAAAAATACAAGTTTTCTGCTTATAAAATAACTTTTCAGAAAGATGCAATTAGAAATATAATTAGCAATTATACTACTAAAAAGAAGGAGAAGGAAAGTCTAAGAACTAAGTTGATAGATTTATACATTTTTCACAAGTTTTTGGTTAAGTTAGAAATGGATCCTTTTCTTTAAGAGGAAATTACTCCCTCTAATTTGCATGAATTTTTGAATAAGCAGGACTATGAACATTTTAATTCTAAGTAAATTCATGACACTAAACGGGCACATGACATTATCCTGATTGACAAATAATGAAAATTTATGTAACAATCTTCAAATCATGATCACAATAATCATAATAATTATTATAACAAACTTTTTAATATTATTGTAGATCGATTAAAGGAAAAATTCTTTTATTTTTATTTCTTCTATTTTTTCTTATTTAATTTTATTTTATTTCTTTCTGCAATTACTTCTTATTATTTTAAATTTACTTCATTAATTGTATTTTTATTTTTATTATATATTATTTTTATTTTTATTTTCATTTGGTCTTAATAATATGATAATTCTTGAAAATCGTTTCAAATTTAGAAAAGATGTTTATGAAATTTCTTTTTTTGTATCTTTTATTTTTTTATTCTTCCAGAAATTATTCCTTATTATTTTAAATTCTTTTCGTAAATTGTATTTATATTTTGTATTATATATTATTTTATTTTTATTTTGCCTGATCTGAATAAATATTTTCATTTATGATGTTTCGTATATCTGTTAATCGATTTAATTTAAGCTATGATTCTTTATAATCTTGATTTTGATACTTATCATTATATTATTCAGTGATAAGATTGAAAATTAAAACATTTACACAGAAATCACATTATTTCAAAAACAAATTTAATCCTAACACACCATTCTGAATTCGATAATTATTGTACACCCAAATTTTTTTTAAAAAAGAATTTGATTATGAACAACAAATATAATCCGCTTTATTTATTTCAGATCATATCCGCTTGACAGTATGGCAGACGTAATTCTAGTAGTTACCTTAGTTTTAATGCAAATGAGTATTGGAAAAAAATTGTCTTAGATTATTTTAACTTGAATAGTCTCGATTAAACTAAAATACAAAACATTATCTCGGACACATTAAATTTTGTCAATATTGGGTGATAGTCTTTTTGATTTTGTAGATGTAACTATAATAAAAAAGTCTGTATCATAATCTAAAGGGCCATGTTATACCAAAAATGCGTTAATGTCTGAAATGCGCATTTGGGATATCCTAAATGTGAAGATCGTTTGAGATATTCGCTTGCCCAAAATGCGCATTTCAGATATTCCAAATACACATTTTGGATATCCCAAATGCGCATTTTGGGTATATCCTAAATGCACATTTGGATATCCAAATGCTAATATAAAGTTTATTTACATTTTTATTTACAATTTAAATAAAAATAAAGTTTTAAATATATGAATATTAAATATAAATAAAATTTAAATTACAAGTCTGTCACTTAATAAACTCAAATAAATTGTGATCATTTAGGACAGTCCGAAATTAGTCTGAACTGGTCTTTTAGAATATTCTAAATGTTCATTTGTGATATCTGAAATGAGCATTTGGGACATTATCTGAAATGCGCATTTGGAACATTATCCGAAATGCGCATTTGGAACATTATCCGAAATGTGCATTTAGGATATTGTCTGAAATGCACGTTTGAGATATCTGAAATGTGCATTTGGGATATCCCAAATGCGCATTTCAGACATTAACGCATTTGGGGTACAACAGCCATATCTTTGAGTTGTTTTTTGATAAAAACACATCGACCAAAATAATTCTATCAAATTCGTTATTTTGTTGCAGTGTAGAAAACAAAAAAAAAAAAATAAAATTACATTTTTTTCTTATGTTTAGTATATTTATTATTACTTATTATATACTGTCATTCTCAAGAAATTTTTTTCATACAGCTTTACGTTAGACAGAAAAATAAATTAAAATTTTATTTTGCAATAACTTCCCTTTTTCGTAAGTTAATTGTTATCTCCTGTAAAAAATGGTTCCTTTTTCTTTTTTTTTTTTTTTATCAATACTCGAAATTTTGTCAATGACTTTTATCATCTGAAAAAATGAAAAAAGAGTATCTTTTATTTTTATAGATTATGAAAAAGTTTGACGTAATTAAAATTAAAAAAAAAAAATGGTAAATTACAAATTACTTTTTAAAAAACTCAAAAAATTGTTAAAGAAGATAATTATTTTCATGAATGCCAACAAGAACAACGTAACCCGCGCGACGACCTGCGACGCAGGTAGATATATTTTTGCTGTTTTGCGTCTTTATGTAATTTCTTTTTTTTTTTTTGTTCTTTACGATTTTTTACGGCAGCGCCAATTATTGGTTTAGTCATTTTAGAATAAATTTTTTTTAAAAAATAAATAGTATTAATAACATACAGATTAATATGAGATTTGCTGCGCAAAATACATATCCATTGAATTTTTTATAAAACATGGTTGCAAAACCATTAAAAATCAAAAATTCGAAATGACCGAGTCATTACTGTGCCACACGAATTGTCCCACTTCATATTTATTCTATCAAAGCCAACTAATGAATCATTCGGTTACACTCGAGTTACGTTATTAATTTTCAAAAAAATAAAAGCGTTATTTTTTTCAATGTTTCTTTAGTTTTTGTCGAATCAATTCTTTACATCAGTTTTATGAAATATTGCGATATTTTCCGATTTACTATTTTATTATATGAAATAAAGTAAGTATACGCCCTTCGTTTACTAGGCGGCGAATTACAATTGCTAAAGAATTTTCAGGTATATTAAAATGTGTCGAAACATATAAAAATTCAAACATATTTACCGCCAGAGGTTGCACCTAATTTAATAATTAATTTTGTTAAGTAATAAAAGATTCGGGAATTTTTAATTAAGGGTAATTATTGTGATGAAATTAGGTGAATTACAAAGAATTATATTTTTTGAATTGATAAAAATGATAGTTCTCACAAAGTTACACAAATTAAATTGAATAACGATCTTTACTTATTCGAGTTATTTGGTAAACAACCCTTTATTTTATCATTTCTTTATATTACCAGAATAATGTTTCAATTGATTTCGTCGGAAAATGGATGATATTATTGTTGACCTAAGAAGGAATTGTAACATATTATTTCGAGGCTTCAAGGAAATAAAACCACAAAAATAATTGCATTGTTTTCCTTATTTTTGATACTTGATCTCGCGCAAAGGAATTTTAAATATGTATGAAATATATTCAATTCGTTTAATCCGAACAAAGTAGCTGATAAACGTGAGACAGTACTTTTCAAATTTCTTTGAATTGTGGTGAACGAACCCCTTGTTAATATTGCACGAAATTTATTTGGATGATGCATTAATGCATTCTAACAATATAAAGTTTTTTTTTGTTTTTATGAACAAGAATTTGATAATTGCCAAATAGTGAATAACGGTAAGATTTGTCGAAGATATAAAACGTACCTCTTTGTAGAATCAGAATTTTCAAAAAAAAAAAAAACCTTCAATATCTAATAATTCCAATAATTTCAAAACAATTAAACAATTCAATAATTGAAGGTCATTAGAAATTTTCAAAAAAAAAAAAAAAGAATTTTATCTCAAAATTTCTAAAAATTTTCAAATAATTAAAATAATTCAACAATCGCCTTCAAAATGAAATCCCAAAGTCTCTTGGTTATCGTATTTTTCTTGACAATTTTTTATTCTCTGAACTTGGTCAATAGTTTGCCAGTAAAAAAGGAGTAAGTAACTTTTTATTTTTTTATCTTTACTATCAACTGATTTATTGATAATGACGAATCATTTTCATATCAAATAAAATAGTTCATTTGAAATCACTCGATTCGGAAGAAATAACCCACCGGTTCACGGCGGTCAAGATAACAGTTAAATTTTTATTCATCTATAATTTTATAAAGTTTTGTTTTTTTATTCAACTTAAAATGTCGCTTCTTTTATATTAATTTTAATTCAAGTATTAAAATATCAATAAGCTTATTTTTATATTTTACAATATATTTGAATAAAATATATATTTAAATATCTATTTTTTTATTGTTGTGGAAAAAAAAAAGTCTCGTTCATTGTAAATTTAAAAATGCCTCGTTCGATTTTATGCGTATAAATGTGTGGTCTACTTTTTCACAGAGAGATGTAATAAAAAAAACGAGACTAATTTCTGTATTTTGTAACATAAGGTCAAATTTAGAAAATCTAGTTGCTTGCCACACATGGGTATGATTTTGACACGTAAATACATCAATTACAGAAAAGAAAATTCGTTCGCATTGACACCGTCAACTTTCTTACACCTGTTTTAACGATAACGTATAATGAATGAAGTCATAAGTGTTTGAAGCAACTATATGAAATCAAGGATAATAAATTTAATGTTTCAATTATTTAACTTCCAGATATCTAATACCTTTACAAACAATCATTGACGATGCAAAATCTATATTTTTTTCAAGCATACCCCTGTGAAAAAGGAAAGTTCTGTAAGTGTGTATACGTTAAAAATTGAAATTGATTTACGAATAAATACTATTTGGGTATTTGAAATTAAAAAAAAAGATACGAAACAATTTGAATTAGGGTATCAGAAATTAAATTTCTGTATTTAACACCAAATAAATGTCCACAATTTTTTAAGTAATTTTTTGAAGCTGTCAAATGTATTTTTGAAATCAATTATATTAAAAAAAAGTTATATGCGATCTATATGACAAATTTCAATTATGCTTTGTCAAAAGAGCATATATTACTTAATCCTCTGTCGCACTAAAGTGTCACTCATCCTAAAAAAAAATAGTTAGTTGTAAACAATAAAATTAAAAAATTTCAATAAATGTTAGTTTACATGCCAAAATTAATTTGTTTTGTATAATTAGTTGAATCCTTTAATGCTACACCTTTAGTAGGAATTAAAAGAGAAGCATTATTTCGTTTACTCTTAAATTGATGCTGATAGGCGGATACACCTGCAATTATCATCTGCTCATCAAGTGTGACATCAGATTCAACAAGATTGTGAATACCTGTTGATCTCATTGATATTACGATCTTTAAAATCCAAATCTTAATAAATAAACCTATCCACATTGTTGTATTTAAATTTCTTGATCTTTCTGAAATTTTAAAATTGTTTCTTTAGTCGATGAAACAAATCGCGTTGTCATTATTAATGTAGAAAAAAATAATGCAAAAGAAAGTTTAAATCGCTAATCATGCATATACATAATCACGTGTTATATTTAATGAGTTGACACGCTCCCTGGGGATTACCCATTTATTTCATGGGGTTAGGAATACCATGGTTTTTTCCCTTCGGGAAAAAAACCATAATATTCCTAATCCCCCATGAAATAAATAATACAAATTTAACATATAATATAATAGACCAATTATTAAGCAAATTTACACTAATATTTATTAATTTATCAAGGTCAATATTTAAACTTTTATAAATAATTTGATATCATGACTAAATGTGTTTTATAAAATGAAAAAAAAAAAAATGGCTCCAATACTTTATTATGAACATTTCCGTTTCTGAATTAATAAATTAATTTTATTTTCTTTAATAATAGTAGCATTCAGGCAACATATTAATTCATCAAGGTGTAATTAATCTATCAGACTTCGGATTTTCGAAAAGAATTGAAGCGGAAACCAAACATTTTTGTAGTAATTCCTTATGTTGATCCAAAAAGATTTTGTAAGCGAAGAAAAACAACTCAACAATATACGTTGAATAAAAGTGATGTTTACGTACTCTTATGGGAGATATCAAGTGATCGACCACCTTTTTATGTTAACGATGAAGAATAGACGACCGATTATTGCTAAAGTGAACCTAAAATTTTATCGACACAAGTAACTTTTTCAAAAGAATAAAGTGGAGATTTGTAATTCAAAGGGTTTAAAGAATACGCTTTTGATAAGTATATAATATTTCGTTTCATGAGACTACTAAATGAAATCGTTAAAGAACCAGATTATATATTTAAAAATCAAGAATAATTTTATTGCACAATTCGTTCAATAATCACAAATTGAAGCGGCTCAATGGAAGTCGTTAATCCATTTACTTAAGGTATCAATAACGACCAAAGATTCAATTAAGTAATGCTAAAGTTGTTTTAACTAAGACTACTTATTTTGTGTTTCTTTATTAATATCTAATAAACAAAAATATCAAAAGATAATTCCACAAAGTTTGTAAATCCCTACAAACCTCCATCATCACCACCATCATCGTATTGATTTCCACAGAAATATTCAATATCATCAAAATACCATCAGTACAAGTATAATGATTTTAACATTCAAGAATTTTTGAATTATCATCTTCAAATACAATGTCCGCACCTTCCCTTCTTTATCTCAAGACCTTGTCTTTATCTTCTACTCAGGCCTCATGGACCGTATTAAATTTCCAGAAACCATGAATACATGCTTTTGGGATCTTAAAGATTTTACAAGGCGGAAGGAAGGTAAACCGGGAATATCGCGTTTACATTCATTCAAATGCTAAGGTACCCTGCAAATTTTCAATGGATTAAAATAATATTTATTGTTATTCATTTATTTTACATGTCTTGCATCATTTGATCAATGATTTCGGTAATGTCTCTAAAATCGTGACTCATGTGATAATTTTTCTCTGAACTCACAGCTCCCCACAAAAAGGATCTCAAACTTGCAGTAACATTATAAAGGAGGTTATGATAATTGATGGTAATTAACTGATAGTAGCTAATAAAAGTAACTGAACCCTTTTCAAATCATATAAAATTTTACCATAAATGAGAAAACGAAAAATTCTGTGTGAGATCTACTTAGCTTTTTGGTATCTATCTTTTTTTAAACAACTCTTGCGAAAACCCAAATTTGAGATTGTCGACTCTTCCTATATTTCCTTGATGCTTTTCTGAAACCACTTTTGATGAAGAGATTTTCTTACTCATTTCCAAATTAATTGCTCTATTAATTCTCCTGATAATGGTTGTGCTACAAATATTATTGGATTTTGACAAACAAGGATCAAAATATTCATATAAATAATTTAAACATTAAGTAGCAAAAAAAACAAAGAATAATTACCGGAAATTCTGATGGAAGCATAAGTGTAGTAAGGATAATAGATTTTTACTTTCTCGTAATTCTGACCGTATCAACTTTATTTTAAAAATTAACAATTTTTATATTAAAAATTTTTTAAAGTACTACGCGATTAGTGCAGTACATGTGACCATATTAAAAATAGCGTAAAAGCAATTGTCCTGCCTTATAAAATTACATGCGCTTGAAAAAATATTATCTTAAAATGTAAATTTGCGTGAATAATGATTTCTTAGCTTTTGTTAAATAATTTTTTTTTTTCGATTATACGCGTTCTAAAATCAATTAGAATCGATTTATAGAAACCGACCGAAATCGAATCTTAGTATCGAAACTCAAGAATAAGTAATAAAAATTAATCAATTCTAAACTACTTTTTGATGTTAGTTGTTGGCATTGGTGCTTCAATATTCTACGCTTTAGATCCAATGAATCATGGTTAAAAATTGTGGAGCAAATATGCGAAGACAACTTTATGACTTTTTTAAGAAATGTATAGAGAATATCACATAATGTTCATTATCAAAATACTCGAGAAATCTTGTTGCTAAAGATTGATTATCAAAAGAGGGCAAAAATTTTCAAATAATTAAATATAGAAATTTATTATTAATTTTTCTTAGCCATGCCGTACATGACTAATGTGGAGATTTTATTTATATGCAATTTAGATTATTGAAATTATTGAATTTTATGTAAAATTACAATAATTTTTTAAAAAAAAATATCCCGGGTTGATAAAGATTCTAAATATTCAACGTAAAACTAACAAACCCTAATTTACCAATAAAAGTTTCTTTCAATAAACTCAACATGGCTTTTTGCAATTTTAAAATTTTGGAAATCTTGGAAATTTGGAAATTTGGTATTCTAGGGGCGTGTTTAAAAATTGACGCGTCACCTTACTCATGATTCTAATTGTCACCACCAACTAAATAATAGTAATATCGGAAACGAGGAATAACGGCACATTTATTGAATTATACTTATTGGAAGTTTGAAAACATGGGATGGATTTCGAAAGTTCAGCCTTAGACCATGAAATTATTCTATCTAAAACTATTGAAAAACTAACGTGGTCACAGTTGCTTCATTTGAATTTTTATGTTTTAGACATTACATTTATACAAAATATGTTCTTCCCAAAAATATTAGTGAAATTTCAACGTCGTTGACGTCATTTATCAATGGTTTCTCATATTCTAAGCTGTACTAAAAACGAGGAACGTCCAAATGAAAGCTCAACGAATTCAATTAACAAAGATGATTCTATCTCAATTGACAATATCATCGTTTAGCGATTAAGTATTTGTATTTCAATAATATTGTACAATCTAGTTTTGAAATACAAATTCTATAAAAATTTGCAGCAATTACAACAGATTAATCAAATGCGTGTAACTTTTATGCAATAACTTTGATTTTTAAATATATCTATAACGAATTAAATTTGACAAATAAACAAGGGCTGAAACCACAATTTGAAATTTTCTTTACATGACTTTTTTTGGTAACTAATACAATTAACATTATTAAGTCAAATTATTGTCAAAGATAGTAGTTTACACAAGAAAAATGTGTCAAGAAGTATTTTTTCAAGTCATAAAATTTTTTTATATTGAAACTTCAAAACAATATGAAATACAAACATTGTCATTCTTTTCTTTTTAGAATGTTTGAATTTTTTAAGTTAGAACAAACAAATACAAACGAAGGCAATTTAAATTTTTTGGAAAGATCGTAAACTGGAACATAGAAAAAAAGAATGAATAAGCTAAGATACAACGATAATCATCCCTTCTGAAAATACCACCATTGAAAATCTAAAAAACGAACATTAGAACAAACATCCAATTGATGAATTTCTCATAGCAAGCAAGACTATTGCTTCTAATTTTCAAGTATAGATTATTTGTATTATATTTTTGTTACACAAGTTTTACAAAATGGTCAAAAAGAAATTAGGAAAATTTTATTTGATTGTCTAATAATTACTTTTTTTAAGCTAAATACAATAAGTTCAGGTTAAGTTTAATAATTAAAAGTTCATACAATGTACAATTAAAACAAGTAAATTTAAAAAATTATGAAATACAACAAATCAAAAAATAATAATTATTTTTTAATGTTAATCGTGTCGAACACTTTTTATAAACAATTTAAATTTATTTTATCATACACACCCTTAAAATAATATATATTAAAAATAATTACGTAAGAAAAAATGGACGTTCCTTTATTTGATTTTCACAACACCGTGATTAACTGTCTACTGCCCCTATATACATAAATTGGACAAATATGTCTGAATTAAAAAAAAATAACAAATGTCAAATTGATTAAATTATCAAATTGTATTTTAGAAAACTATTGACACGACTCATCATGTATCTTAATATGATGAAATTAACAAGCGGTGTTTTTGTCTTTCCAAATCTTGGATAGTAGATGGTACACACGCCAATATTGATGATGATCGTATTAAAATTTTTTCAGATATGCTGATCGAAATAAATATGTCTTTGTTATGAACATAAATTTGTGATTTTAAAAAATAAAGGTGTTGATTGCAACAATAGTGGTCATTCAGATACGTAACGAAAGCCAAGCAATACATATTTAGGGCAACAAGACAAACCGACGTGATCTTCAAGCGAATTTTACAAGTACCAACAGCAGTTCGCCCAAAATAATTTCTTAGCAATTCTTTTTTAGACTATACTTCTTTTGTTGTTGGTTGACATATTGAAATAGGAAAAAAATGTTTTCAGCCGCAGAAATGTCATAAAAATTTCTGGTTTTGCGTTGTTATTACTGGAATACTATTCATCACGCTAATAATTTTCATTTTTTTGTATTTGTTATTTGATAGATGTTAAAACACGGTTTAGTTTTTTATTTAATTTTTCCGAATATTATTCAACATCAATTTATATTTTTTATATTTGTTAATTTATAAATTATTGATAGGACGTGCCGAAGTACCTGGAAGTTATGGTTTTGATGCTTGGTGAATTCGTGTACGTGTAATTGATGTATTTGCTATGCCTCAAAGTGGTAGTATAGGCGTTTCCGTAGAAGCGGTTGATCTCAGATATGTTGAAGCAAACTGGACGGTATGAATTGAAGTTTTTTAGTGTATGAATTATTGAGGTTCATATCTGATTTCGATTAATGAATTTTATAGACCCGACTCGAAATGGTGGTTGGCTGGTATCACTCTCACCCTGTTTTTGATGTCGGCTGTCTAGTGTAGATATAAATACATAACAAAGTTTTGAGCCATTGAATCAAAGGGCTGTGACTGTTGTTGTTGATCCGATGCAGTCTGTCAAAGGCAAATTAGTTATTGATGCTTTCGTCAGATCAATCCTCAAATGCTTATAGTAGGTCAAGAGCCACGTCAAACCACATCCAATATCAGACATCTTAATAAACCAAGTATTCAAGTGCGATCATTAATTTAAATCTGTTTTGATTTTAAAGTTTATATTCGTTAACTCTTTGATTTATCCTTACTTAGGCTTTGATCCATGGATTGAATCGTCATTATTATTCGATTGCGATTAATTATCGAATTAGAACAGAAATGTTGCTCAATTTGCACAAAAATCGGACCCATGGATGACGTTGCCAAACTTTACGGAACACACCGAGATCAATGGAAAGAGTGTCAATGTAAAGATTTAGATTTACCTTTCCTTCCAAAAAAAATATTTTATTTTTTCGATCTGCTTATAAAAAAAATTTCAAACTTTCTTATTTTTAGTCGATGCTTACATTGGCGGAATCTTATAATAAATCGGTACAAGAGGAATCAACCATGACACATGAACAATTGAAAACTCGATATGTTGGAAAACAGGTTCAAAAGCGTCATTTAGCTGAAAATGTGGAAGACGTTATGTCCAATAATATTGGCAGTAGGAATTATGATTGATTCAGACAGTTTCATAGATACAAATCAAAAAAATAAAGTCCAGGGATAGCCATTATTAATTTACCAATTTTGTTGAATGCAAAACCTTTTGTATTTGAAAAAATTAATATTATTCTATTCAACTTTTTCAATTACGCTAAATTTTGAAATTTTAAAAAGTATAAATTACAGCATTTCATAAATCTCAACCCATGTTTAAATCTAAAATTGATCGGAAATGATTAATACCAGTAAAGTTGGTAGGCAAATTTATTAGCTGAAAGCCAATACGACAAATTTAACATATTTGGAAATAAAAAAGCATGCTTTTGTATAAATAAACATTTTTCAGTTTTTTTTTTATTTTTCACGCGATCAAACTTGCGGTTATCCTTTTTTTTCCTTTATAAAGAAACAAAAAAGCGGACAAGATTTTGAGCACATCTTTCTCATAGTACCTTATACAAAAATTATGACCAAGTTATAATGCTCTTTTCTTTTTCGCAGCCCTTTCACAAAAAAAAAATTCTCATAATGAACCGCGCCCTCCTTTCTTTCTTTCAGCGGGAGACTATCTTCTAAAAAAACTTTATTCTTGCCTAGCTGATATCTGGATTTCAAAGCTGAACCTGCTGGTAAGCTCTTTATTCTTTTTCTTTAATATAGTGCCCTATCATTATCGACAATAGTTTCCTCTCGTCATTTCGTGAAATATGGACGAATATTCTCCATTACAAAAAATAATTTTTCCTTGATATTTACACCTAAGCATCGCTGATGTTTCGATCAATCGCATCTTTTACCTTCTACGTGACTATTTTTACTTAGATTCCATAATTAATTCCCTTTTCCACTTCTTTTTTCTAGAATTTATTTTTAAATCGATGAAAATACCTGGAAATAACTATTTACTTCGTGTTCCGATTTCTAACACTTCCTTCTTCATTTTTCTCCCTATAAATAACAACTCATATAGACAAGACTAAAAAAAAATTCAAAAAAAATGTTCTGTACCTTATTAATGTTAAATGTTCTTAATTTTATTAGTCAACAACGAAGAATTGCTATGCATCTTCCCTTATGTTTATAAAACTATTTCACGGGTGGGTGCTCACGCAACCCGAGTCCTGTTGGATATCTCCCATCCTTGTAGAGCATCGAAAGTCGACCAAGCCGAGTAGTGTTGGATACCCCTTCCTTGGAACGAAGTCGATACTTGTAAGTTACTTATTTTATTTATTATATTTCTTTCTGATCTTTTAGCCTTGTCATATGAGTTGTTATATAAGTGTGCTCGTATAATTTAAATAAAGTTTACCATGATTTCTTAAAAATTTTTGTAATGTAATTATTATATAAATCAAGATTCTATGAAATATTTTATTTATTCCTTTCAATACAGTTTTCATATTTGTTATTTAAATTATTGCGAAGAGGTCACATAATAAATAATTTACTGATATAACTTTTATTGAATTGCGTATATAAATATTAAAAGTTTACAAAGAATCTTTCACCAAAAATACATAGAAAATAAATAATTTTATAATTTTATCTCTGTTATTATTTAAGGAATTTGAATGACATTATTTTTTTGTACACAAAGTCGTTTCACTGGTTATTTTTAAATTAAAAATAGTAAAATACGAAAACACAGCCGGTGACAAATATTTTATGATCACGTGATAATTAACGCAGGAAACTTCCCCAGCATCCCCAACAAAATTTCACTTTCACGTGACATTTTGGCTCGCATTATGCAATTACATGTGATAATGCCAGATTTACGTGTGACAAATAATGGCGTGACAAATAGTATTTCACTACCGTAAAAATGAAAAGTTGAGGGCGTGACGCAGGGTGACAAATATTTTATTATGATCACGTGAAAGTGAAATTCTGTTGGGGATGCAGGTGAAGATCGCAGGGGAAGATAGTATTATATTAAATCATAAAGAATTGTGATACTACTATTGCATATAGTATACGCGACATGACGCTTCTCACTATGACGTAATCATAGATCCGTTTATGTGATTATATAAACTCACCAATTTCCACTACACTTCATGATGCAAAAAATTTTTTAAAAATACAAAGTGAAAGATTCCGAGAGCCGTTCTTAATACTACGTTTTTTTCAAGTCAAGCTTTTTTATTCCTTAACCTATAGAATATTCTCGTCTTTTATTTTTCTATAGAAAAAAATTGAACTTTACTTTTTTATTTATTTCTTTCGTTGACGTACTCTAATACCAGGTAAGACTGAGTAGAAGACTGTTTGGGACTACTGATACTGTAGAAGGGATCGGTTATGTATTGAATAGTCGAAGCAAAACTAGTTATCAGTATTTGTCGTATGTTTGTCGTTTTACGAAATGATGAGATGTTACTGATTTTTACTGAGGCCTGCCTCAACAGAAGTGCAGGACAACTCGTTTGCGTGGATTACTGATCTTGTTCTTTATGAAGGGTGATCGTTTTAGTACGGCTTGGTTGAGGAATTGGCATATGACTATATTTTTTGTTTCTGTTTACTCACAATCGTTTAATTATTAATCCCTTTTCAATAGAGCTAATGATGGAAAAGCCAAAAAAATGAGCTAGCTAACCTTGAGTTGGCCCCCCGTTATTTGGAAACATCGGTAAATTTGATCGTGTGCCTGTGATTTTTTGGTGGTGGACGTTACAAATTCATACTATAACGACGAAATTGTATGCGGAATATAGTGGAGGCAATTTTAATAAGTTATTCTCGTTTCCCCCCGATGTCATGAAATGTATTCGTATTATCGATCCCATAGAAATGGTCGTGATCCTTGGGAGAAATCCATCCGTTTTATTGATCCATTGAAGTGGTTGCGATTACTGGAAGAAATTATAGTGCTATCGATCATTGGAAGAAATCCATCGGTTTTATCGATCTTATAGAAATGATCGTGATTCTCGAAGAAATCCATCCGTTTTTCGATCCTGATGAAGCGGTCGTGATCCGTTCAAAGTGGAATGGGTTTGGCTAGTACCAGCGAATCTTTCTCGGTAGTAAATGTAATAAAAGATGTTTTATCCTCGACAAAAGATAAGAAGCAATCGAATAATTTTTTTTTTAATTTTTTAATTTTTTTTTTATTATGCCCCAATCTTTTTATTTTTATTTTTATTTAATTTATATTTTTCCCCGATCTTTTTATTAATTTTTTGATTTTTTTTTATCCCCTCCGATCTTTTTAATTTTTTTTTTTATCCCCTCCGATAAAATAATTTTATTAGAAATATTAAAATATCAATATTTTTTTATAATTTATTCAAAGTATTTGATATAAATCTTACTTTTGATATAAATCATTATAATAATAATAAAAAATAATATCTTTTTAATTTTTTAAATTTTTTTTATTATATTTTTTTATCCCTTCTGAAAATTTAAATCAATAAAATTAAACTTTAACTTATAATTGAAATTATTTTTCGCAATTCTTTTAGCAGTTAAGAAATAATGAACATGAATTGCCAATTAGTAATTTATAAAACTAAAATGTTGAAATTAAATAATTCTAATTTCGAAAATAACCAGTTTTGTTTGAGAAATTTTCTTTGGAAAAAGAAGATGGCATTTTGAAATATTATGCGTGCTAGAAATATACTGTAACAATAAATATTTATTATTATTGTACTTTCAATACACTCTTTGGAAGTCGTGACCAATTGAATTTTGGAATTTTGAGACAAAACTGGTAATTTATGCTTGTGCTTTGTGTAGAGAATGCTTTAACTCATAGATGTAAGGTTTTTTATAGTCTATAAGGTCACAGTTCGATTTCCCGTCACAAATGTTCCTTTTCAGGAATCCATATTCCCGAAATCACCATGCCATTATCTCGAATCATGAATCCCTATTCCCGTATCCAGAATGTCGTTCTCTAATACCGATATCCTGAATGAAGGAGGTATATATTTTCTTCGAATTATGAATGAGTTTCGAGCCGCGTCACACGAATTTTAATATAGAAAAATAGTCTGCATATTTGTAATATTTAAACTATATTTCCGAGATTTCAAGCGGTATACAGTAAAGATTAAAGCTTAAGTTTTAATTGAAATCAATTAACTATTTTGACTAATTCTATGGGCGCTTGTATATTTCATCGGTTGTCAGTACTAAAGTGGATTTTTGAGACATTATTATCCTGGCTCGATTTTTTAACGTATTTATGGTAATTTTCTTCCCATACTTTGAATTTGGCTGGATATTATTGACCATAAGTGACATTTTGGCATTATTACTTATGTTAATAATTTGTTAGCCTTAAATATAATAACACATACAATTCTAAGTTTCCTTATTGATTGTATGTCTGGCATTGTAATTTGTTAAAAGAAAAGTGAAACTTTTTGATAGTTTCAAGGTATAATTATGTTATTGGTACGCCAATATTTTATAAAAAATTTTTATGAAAGAGATCGAATAAATAAGTAAGTTAATAAAATTACTGAAAATAATCTTCCGGGCTGGGCGGGCCGGCATTTTTGATTCTTGGCTTAAAGTGCAGTGCTTCAAAATTTGGACTATGCAGGCCTCTATTCCAGACATTGAAAGTAAAATATAACAGAGACGAATTACAAAAAGGCCAAAATCTAATCACGAACTAACTGGGTCTGAAATTATTTTGTTATACAGGAAGTATTCATTCTCAAAGTTATTGATGATGTAATTAAGTTGAGGAATAAAATTCTATTCTTCATACAGGATCAAACTGGAATTAATTAATTAACAAACGTCTTAAAAAATATTCACCCACTTCACCTATCAAAAAAAAAAATATCTATTGATTTTAAAGAAAATTTTTTATAGATAATTTAGTCTAATTATAAGCGGGGTAATACCCTTTAAGTAATCGAATAAACGGATATTGAAATTCTGACGGGTTGCAGTTCTATTTTACTTAACAGTATTATTGTAATAGTTATTTGTTTTATATGATTGTAACATATAGAGGATCTAAAATTTTTAATTTGTAATTATGGAATTTTTCAAATGATTTGTAAATACACAAAAAAAAAAAATTTTTTTCTATGGAGATAATCTTTGATCTGAAGGTATTATAAAACGAATGGCGCTCAAACCCTCCCGAAGGTACATAATCACGAATTCTAAATTCCGAAAAAGTATCATCTCGTAATTAAGTTAGCCCTTACGTCTGCAAATTTATTTTGTTTAATATATAGAAACGTATTACATTTATATTATAAAAAGAAATAAAAATTTATTGTGGTTCATCAATTTTGACAATTTTAAGTGATATTCGGACTTAATTTAGCTGCTCTTTGTACTGTGCATCAAATGAATAATGCTACGCCCTTTAAAAAATCCCGCAATGAAAATCCTATGGAGATTACCGACTATATCCCATTCAAAAGCAGAGTTGACATATGACATGGTTATATCAAAATTTTTATGACTTTAAAGTCATATGTCACATGGAAGTTTGCTAGGAAAATCAGGCTCTGGGAATTTTCTAACAAAATTTTGATTTATTGAATTTTAATTTTTGATGCTATTAGATTAAAATGTAATAAGGTCTCAATTTTAGTAAAAAAATTCTCAGCCTGACCTGATTTTCCTAGAAAACTTCCATATGACTAAATGATATAAATCATAATGTCAATAGGTTAACTAACTGGAATTATAAGTAAAATAAAAAATCGTCTTCTTTGGTAGACTTGAACGTTACATTTGTAACTAAATTCCCTTTATGGATATGATTTCATTAATATTTCCGGCAAAATATAATGCCGGCCTAATTTAAGGAATATTTGACAAAGTCATAAGTCATGACAAATGGCTTATGACAAGTCATATAAGTCATATGATGTGAACGTTCTTTCACATGAAATTTTTTATTGTAAATTAAAATAATTTAAAATGGAAATTCAAAAAAAAAAAAATGAGAATGGTATAGCTTATATTTTTTTATCCGTCGTTTTATTTAAATTGTACTTTTATTCTTTTGTTTTTTTCTTTGTTGCTTTTTTTACTACTTGTTATATTATGATTAATATTTTAAATTTTTTTTCAAAAAACCAAAACAAAAAAATTAAAGCTGTCAAATTGGATCATTGATTTTTTTTTTTAATGAATCATTACACAATCATGAATCTTCCAAAAATCGATCTAATTATAACTTTTCTCCTTAGTTTGTTGTTTTTTTCATTACTCAAATGGTCTATGTAATGATATCAACGATTTAAAGTTGAAAAATGACGGAAGTATCACAGACTACCCCACACTCTACCACATGGATGAAGGAAATATCTATCTCAGGCTGGCAAAGTACATGCACATTGCTTACTTTTTTTTCGTTTTTAATGTCTTAATGTACTGATATATGAAAATCCTTAGTATGCCTTGCGGATCGTCATCTCTCGGGATTCATGTGATGCTACCTAAAGATGAAAATCCATTAACGTTCGATTGGCGCACACTTACTAACGACAGTGTGAAAAATGAAATAATCATCGGCAAAGACGTTGTAAAGAACACCATATTCCGTATTCAAGCAAAAATTCAAGGTTTTAACAATATTAGTTGTTCTACACCTTCTTTCAGCGGTCAAATTTGCTATCCTGCATATATTGAAAATTCTCCACCTCCTCCACCGAAGCCTCCTAGATGTGATGAAGCTTGTGGTTTAATTATTGCAGGTGCTTTAGGATGTGTTTCAACTATCATAGCTGCAATATTAGGATTTTATAAAGGATCCCACGATAAACTTTAAACATTTTCAAACTTTAATAAACAATGACTATCAAATAACTTCCCGAATTTATCCATTACCCGGATTTTTCGCCAAATTGATTTGACAATGTTATTACATATTACATGGCTCACGTAAATAATTTTATCCGGTATCCCGTGATTTTTTATAATTAACAATGACTATAATAAATCGTTTATCAGGCAAAATATCATTTAATAACTTATATTAAGCATTATTTGTATTAATAAAATTACATTTAAAACTAATTAATTATATATAGTACAATTTGTATAATAA
>CAJVPP010000561.1:0-29790 GCA_910592005.1 Funneliformis mosseae
TAAATTTACAGGTGATCATATATTGTGTTATATTATATTTCTGGAAAATTTAAGGGGTAGTTATATAATAATTTTGGGCGATCTCAGGCGGTCGGATACTTATGACCGCTACTGTAAATTAAAGATTAATTTAAATTTCAAAAGTTGAAAATTATACAATGGTAAAAAATACTTCCTTTTATAAATAAATTTATCCATTGATTTAATATTTTGTGAAATTCTTTACTTATGATTAAAATAATACAATCTTGATTGAAATTTTGATTTGTATTAAAATAAAAAATTAAAATAATAATATAAGCATCGTATTATAATTGTGCATTATATTATTTATAAAATTAGATTAATTCAAATATAACAAATAAAACTCATATTTGAAATAATACAAAAAGAACTCTTTGTGATTGAAAATTCTGATTTGTATAAAAACAAAAAGTCAAAATAATAATACATTGTATTATTTATAAAAATTAGATCAATCTAAAAATAACTTACGCAAATTAATGAATATAATATATTAGACAATCAAAGTAGATCAACAATAAAAAATTATCATCTCAGTGATAAATAAAAAATCATTATAAAATTATTTATTACAATTTAGTAAAAAAATCAATAAGCAATTTCAACACAAGTTCAACAAAAATTGGTTAAAAATTAATAAAAAATAATGTGATTTCTTTACATAATTTTAACAAAATTTTAACAAAATTTTAATATGATCACAAGGTATTATTTAGTCAATATATTAAAATTTCTTGTGATTATGATGTCATTTTATTCTATAAAAAGTAAAAAAAATAAAAAAACTGTAAACATTATTGCATAATCTCCCAAATTACTATTCTATTATAATAATAAATTTATCAATATTAGCTGGTTTTGAAGAGACAAACTGTTGTTTTAAAGCTTCTTTGCTAAGCTTTTTAATAGACCTTAACTCTTCCTTTTTCATGTCAAAAGATTTTTTTTGCTACTCCAAATATAAAATTACTTTATTATAAGCCTCAATAACTTTCTCAAAAGTAATTATTAGTGATAAAAAATCTTTCTCTTTTTCATCTTCTTGATCAGGTAAAATTGCTTTTAAAATTTCTTCATCAGATATCATTTTATCTGTAATCTCAGACTTATCATACTTGACAAATTCTTCAGCGGAAAAAGGATTATTAAAATCTAGTTTATCAATTAATACTTAAACTTTTTCCATCTCCTTTAACTGTTTAAATTCAAGTAATATATTATTACTAGTTTTATCCTCATTTTCATGATTATTATTAGGTAAAAATCTGCTTTTACCTAACAATTTTCAATTGTTTTATTTGTAATGTTATCTTATACTTATGTAACATATTTTATACACTTTTTAATATCAATTTCAGAGGATTCAATATGATATTTATTAAATTTATCAAAAGCTTTAACCCAATTTTATAAATAAAGCTTTTAATATTATGTCTAAAATAAGTTGAATTAGAATTAAGTATAAATAAAGTTAATGTTAATTATATTTTAACTAAAAAATTATTAAATCAATTACATTTTTCACTTTAAAACTATTTATGATATCTTGATCACAAGGTTGAAGGTGTGCAGTGGTATTTAGAGAAAGAGATTGAAAGGTGATGTTAGTAAGATAAGTGATTTCATAAAGAGCGTATGTCAGAGTATTGTTTACAAGAAGGATAATTTCTAATTTTGTTTTCTCATTTTGTATCGAATTTTTTTATATAATCATTTCAGATTGAAATCTGCATCTAACTTTTTTAGTTCTAATAATATTTATCCAGAAGCGTTTTTTATTAATATTCTTAATAACCCTAAAATTTTTATACTTATGTATAAACAAAGGTATCAGCTTTATCACTTCCTGTTGTGTTACATGTGAGTAGGATCATTATACGATCCTTTAATTATTTCTTTTCTAATATTTGTTTATTGAATATTGTTTAATATGGTTTTATCTTTCAAAATAGTCCTATTTTATCACAATTGAATATATCTTTAGGACTATATTCTTTTAATATTTACCAAAGATTCTCTTTCATTATTTTGAGATCTTTGAGCAGTACACTTATGGTTTCCACATTGTCAACGGAGCAATTAACCAGTCATAATGAAGTCACGTGAATGACGCAGTATAATGATCTCTCAATTCAAAATTCTAAAAATACTGAGAATTCTGCGAATTCTGGAAATACAGAGGATCTACGTAACTCTGAAGATCTTCCAAATACTGATAATAATCATAATTAAATGAAGTCTAAAGATATTTGATGTTATACATATTTGTAATATTCTAAATTTTATTATCATTTTTATTTTATTTTAATTTTTATTATTTTACGTATTCTCAATGTATTTATTTTACTTATAGTTTATTTTGCCAAATTAGTTAGTTTATAGCATAGTAATTAGTTAGCCGTGACGAAAGAAATTTTGTATAAATAGATAGACTTTTTGCTTATGTTGTAAATTAACTCTTTTGCAGATTTGTAAACTCTTTTGTGAATACAAGTTTCAATATTAATAAAGGAATCAACTTAAAATTTATATCTTTCTGCCTCTTCATGTCTTCATATAGTCTGACATAATTCCTACACATTATTTGTAATTGAGTTCATCATTCAGAATTCTTTAATTAAAATTGTCTGTAATCTCGTCTTTCAAGTCTTCATACTTGATAGATTTGTTTAAGTTTAACGCATAGATTTGGTAAAGTTAAGAGTTAGGCGGATTCTAATGTCTTAACTGCAGTAATCCATAGTTAAGAAATTTCGAGTAGAGACTTGATAACGTGACTACCTCAAGTTGAAGAATTTCACGGTGATACTATGTATAATATACTATTTAAAGTTGTGTCATTTTTTAAAGTTGTCCACCCAACTACTAGATACTTTAAACTTATCCTCTTTTAATAAAAAAGCAAAACTCAAGGCTTTTGTTAAAAGAATATCATCAGTAATAATTAGGCTAGCTTTGAGTGCGTTATCTACTCATATTACTAATACTTCTTTAATGAGAAGGAATAAAGTTTTCTTATCACGTTTTAAATTGACTTGGTATGAATTTGTATTCACAGAAAGCCAATAGTCTTTCTCCTTTAAATGTCACTTACCATGCCTTCACTAATGTCATATTTATTAGCCAAATCTTTTTGTTTTAAAAACAGAGATGATATTTTTTTCAAACAAAGTTCTTTTTTTTGTACAGTTATCAGAGACTTTCATTTTTTTTAAAGGTTCATTTTGTTTATTAGTAGGTTAATTAAATTGTTTCTTTAAGTTTACTTTTGGCATTATTAGCATTATGCAAAGAAAAAAAACACGTAAAAAATAAAATATGTAAAAAAAATATAAAATATAAGACATAATACGTAATGTAAATATTTATTCATTTTTTTAATTTTATTTAAAACCTAGGTATAAAGAACTACAAAATTTTATATACATAAATCTAGTAAAATTCATTTTAAACAAAACTTCGTTATATCAAAAAAAATTCATTATAAAAAGAATTATTTTATATATAAATTTTTTTGACTTTATTTCATTAAATATAGTATGAATCTTAATCACTAAATTCAGTATAGTAAGAGTTTTTTTATATTTAAAAATCTGTCTAATATTGAAAATTCCATTAAAATTATCTCAATAAGAGGAATCTAATAATAGTAAAATCATATTTATAACATTAATATTAATTAAGTTATTATAACATATTTTATTATGTTAAATTTATTATTTATCATCATTACTATAATGTATAATATATTAATTTCTTAAATAATCAGATATTGATATAAATAATAAGTACTTACTATATAATATTTAAATTATTTTCTAAATTATATATTATAAATTTATTTTATTATATTTTTTATTTTATTATTATAAAAAGAAGTAATTTAATAATAATTAAGAATTTATATAAATAAATCTATAAGTTAATCTTATATTAATAGAATTTTACTTAAAAATTAAAATAAATTATGAAATTAAACTTATAATTTTATAGTTTTAACTATCTATATAAGAAAATTATAATAAAATTATTTTAATTATTTATTTTCTTGAAAAAGATTTTTGAGATAATTATTTATTTAGTTTATTATCTTAAATTTGATAATATAAATCAAAAAATTATACTTTATAAATCAAAAAATATAAATTTACAATTTTATAATTACTATTTATAAACACTTAAATTATAAAAAAATACATATATTAGTTATATAATTTATTGAATCAAAAAATTATTTATAAATCAAAAATAATATATTATTTAATATTAATTTGATTTTCTTTTATAATTTGTATTTTACTTTTATAAATTATCATATAATTTAATATTAAAAGTAAAATTATTATAAATTATTAATTTTTATATTATAATACTTTTTATTAATAAATGTAATTGATAAATTTTATTCAAAAATTTATTAATATTATTTTTAATTTTATTAAATTTACAATATTATGATAAAAAAGAAAAGTTTTTACTAAAATACTTTACTTATACTTATAAATCTGCAAATTAGCATCATATTAAAATTGAAAATAATCTTAAATAATATTATTATAATACAAATTTTAATCTATAATTATTTTTAAAAAAAATAAAAAATTATCTTATAAATTATAATTATAGTAAAAATAATAATTTTTTTATATTTTAAAAAATATTGCAAAAAATATATAATAAATATAAATTAGATTATTTATAACTCAAATCAAATAAAATCAATTTAATATTAATACAAAATATAAATTCAATTATAAATCAACTTAAAAAATTGATCTTACTTTAGTTAATAAATATTATAAAAATCAATCAAAAATATTAATCTAATATTAATAAAAATTAAAACTAATTAAATTTAAACTTATTAAATAACTTTACTTTAAATTAAGTTTTAAGAATATCAACTAATTTTAAAAAAAGTAAATTTATTTATTACTTATATTAACAAATATAATTTACTTTATAAATATTAAATTAATATTAATAAAAATTAAGATTTAATTAAATTTAGACTTATTAAATAATTTTATTTAAACTATAAAGTTAGATTTCTTAAACTAAAATACTAAATTATATAAATAATAAAAAGTAAATTTATAGAAAAAGATAAATTTTTTTTGTTATAATTTAATAAATACTTACATTTTATTTTTTTTATTAATAATTTTTGAAAATAATATTATTAATAAGATTAATATTAATATTGATATTATTAATATTAATATTATTATTATCAATATTATTACTAATACTATTATTATTATTATTAAAAATAAAACCATTGCTAATAATAATATTATAATAAATAAATAATAATACTAGTATTGAAAAATCAAAAAATTAGTTTTAATAAAATTTTAATAATATAAAATTGTTATATTTTAGTTTATCCTTTAAAGTGTAGATAAAATTGATTATAAAATATTGTATAAAAATTATAATATTTTAATATTTAGTGATTATAAAAAGAGAAAATAAAATTTATTAGATTTATTATATTGAGATATATTTAATGATAGTATTTTTAAATTTTTAAAATTAATACTTATTAATAAATATTAATTTTTAATTTTTTAATTTTTTTTAAAATAACTTATTATTTAATAATTACAAAAAATAAAATTTAATTTGTTAGATTCATCTTATTAAGATCTATTAAATGATTATATTTTATATTTCTGAAATCAATAGATAGTAAAATATATAAGTTTAAAAATTTAACATTTTTTCATAATAAATTATCATATATTTTTCTTTAAAATATCACTAATTAATTATATTTTTTTTTTTGAATTTTTACTTAAAAAATATAAAATTTAATATAAAAATATTAATTTTTTGAAAGAATAATATAATACTTATTTTTAATTTAATTAATTAATTAATTTAAATAATTTTACATAATTTTTTATATATTATAAATTAAAAAAATATATTTATATATAATCTTTTAATATATTATTATAAAAAACATATATAATATAAGATATTATATAAAAATTTTATGTATTAAAATATATATTTTTTATATAATTTTTTATAAATAATTTTTATATTTATTCATTATGTAATAGTTTAGTATACAAAAATAAATAAAATTATTATTTATAATAAATGATAAATTAATAATTTTTTAAAATTTTATATAATATTTAGTATATCAAGATATTTTAAATTATTATTTTAAAAATAAGTTTTATAATTTATATTATAAGTTTATTATATCAAAAATTAGATTGTATAATCAACTCTCTCTAAATACATCCTTTTTAAATACATAAACTATATATTTTTTCTCTAAATATATGTTTTCATTCAGTTCTAAGCATATAGAAATAATATTGAAATTTCTTTTTAAATTATACCTTCTATAAATGCATATTTTTTAAATTTTTTATTATGATTTTAAGGGGATGTATTAAAAGAAAATCAACTGTATTTTAAATTTTATTGTTATATAATAAGTTTTATTATATATTATAAAAAATTATTATTATTAAAAATTTTATTATGATTAATATATTTTATTAAAATTAATAATCAAATTATTTTAATAATCCTATTTAATTAATCTTTTTCTGATATTATAAAGAGATTAAAATAATATATTCTAAAAGATATTAATTTATAAATAATAATAGATTATCTTAAAATCTAAAATTTAAATGTTATTATAAATGATATTTAATCCAAAATTAACGAATAACCAAATAAAAAAAATTTAAGTGGTATTTTCTATTGCTTACATTTTACATATTTTTTTTTTTTACAATTTAATTTGGTCGGTTTATATGTAACTATTCGAAATATAATGATTTAATTGGTCGGTGACAAAATCGGAATTTTTTGTGTAATCTGGTTCCACGAAGAAAAAAATGTTCACGTTCACGTGAGACGAATAATTTCTGAAAGCATATAACATTTTTATGAATGCTTTGACAATGGAAAGAGATGAAAATTCCTGCGATATTCGGCAATATTACCCTTCCTTTAGTGCAAAGTTTATAATATTTTATAATATTAATTCCTAAATTATTTTCATTTTGATTAAATTTTGGTAACATACATGCATAATCAATCGTTCTTTAACACCCTTCCATGCATTCTTTTTGGAATCATCAATTAAATTTTTTGGAGCTTAAGTGAGTCATGATGCATCCGATAACGATATCAGCATCAAGGTTTGATTGACAGTTAACAGGATATGGACGTTTTTATTCATTTCATGCATGGTAAATGAGGACGAACAGGATAATGTAAATATTAAAAAGGAATATCATTGTAATTTTATATTGCCCCAAAGTTTTCTTAAATGAGAAATGATTTAAAAGGCTAGAAAGAATCAAAAGAATCGAAATATTAAAAATCCGAATTTCTCAAGCAAAATTCGAATACTATTTCTATGACTCTTTTTTTTTTTCCCCCTAAAATGAAAAAGAACTTGTTATTTCATAATGTTAAATTTCTTGGAATTCTATCCCTCCTTGTACAACAAACACACGCTCAAGAAGATGATAGTTTTAGAGTAACAGATTCATTCGACACCCTTATTACTGCACTCCTTTCGATGTTGATATATTTAAATTTGAAAAAAAAAAATCGTTTAAAGGGTATTAGTAATCTTGGTTTGTTATGTCAGTTTATTATCATCGGTTTAGGAATTTGGTTTATGATTAACATGTACAAAAAAACAAACGATTTCTTCTTTATGCAGTATTTGGTAACATATATCACAATTATAACTGCATCTTTTTTGATTGATTTATTACTACTGATACCAAAACTTCTTCCCGTTATCCCTGTGACATACTTATACATAATATCATGTTTCCTTCCTTTAGTCGAAGTGATTATTCACACAATTTTCTTCGTCATCGCTTTTCGTAGATTTAACAATATCAGTAATGACGTATTTTTTATCATATTCCCTTATATTATTTCAAACGGTTACGCGATATATAAGTCAATTAAAAACCTTCATAAAATAAGTCGTAACAATGAGGTTACCGATATTAGTAATATCAATAACCGTCTTGCAACATTTAATGAAGATTATGATTTGAAATTTATAACTTTTATATATTATACGTACAGCGGTCTTATTCTGGCGACATTATGTGCTTCATCTAGTTTATGGTTAAAAAGTTATATGACTATGGTCGTTTTTTCTCGAGCCATTGCGGATAAAAAATCAGAGATCGTCAATACGTCTAATCAAAGGGAAGTAGTTTAATTTTGAAAAAGACTTTTAAAATATAAAGTGAACACTGGAAGAAAATAGCTAATTCTATTTTATAACATTGTTATGAGAATAGACTAAGGAGAGATTGTTTCTCCTTTACTTTGAGTTAAATATTATTATCCTATTTGATTGCAAATACAAAAGTTAAATTACTGTTACAAACTTGGACATCAATTAGTAGAATATAAGTCATAACTCACTGTTCTTTCACCAAGTGGATGTAAATAAGTTCAATGGTAGAATTTATTATTCTTTCGAAATTTTTTTTTTTTTTAGTTAATATTTAAGAATATATTTTTAGTGTAGCGTTCGCGTGATATTTAATTCATTATAAAATCCATTTGTAAATAAAAACGTACTAAATATGAATTTAGGAACTTGTCAGTTTTATGTAATGAATGTAGAAAAAAAAAAAAACTTTTTTCTGGGGTGCGTTAGATATCAACAATGAAACTATTTACCTTTTTGTTGTGTACTTGCAAACAAAGCGTTACTTATATTTGTAACGCAAATATGGAAAAGGGTATTTTACAAGAGACATCATAAACTCTTCTATTTGTCCCAATTGTAAAATGGTCGATGCTTATAAAGAAACAAGGTAAAGTGATATATAAAGATAAAATTTTAAAATTAAGAATATTGACATAATGTTTTTATATATAAACCTTAGGAAAAATTTATTTTTATCAGCAAACACCTACCTATCTTTGTTTCTTCCAGCAAAAAAAAAAAAAAAAAAAAAATCCTGGAACCCTTACGGTGATCGTTCATTTATTCTTTTAATCGTGATATCTTTAAACTTAATCTTGATGAATGACATCAATTGTGTCAGTTTTGTCAAAATCAGACTATACCTTCGCTAAACGCTTGTCAATCAATTTTTTAATCTTAAAATATCATACATATAAATCATGATTTAAAAAAATACACAATTGTACATAATTTTGTAGTTGATTAAAATGAGCTTACTACATATATATCGTCGATCTTTAAGAAGGAGGTCGGAAATTTCTAACCTAATATTAAATATATTTTTTTTATTGTCAAACGGAAATATAAAATCCCGAAATGGGATGCGTAATGACTTTCGCGTCACCGCGATGCTGCGGTGACATTTCTCCGGTACTCCGCGGCATGGTCTCCGCTTAATATGACCGCTCGAAGGAAACAAATAATCCGAATCGCAAATGATGATATTTTTCAACTTTACCAGTGGTTGAATTTAACAAAAATTTCAAATTTCTAGAGTACCTAATAATATATTGCAATAAATAGTTTTAAAAAAAAAAAAGTAGAGAAGAAAAATTTAATCACATTATCTGTCATTCGATAAAATAAACTCAAACCTACGGTTCTTAACTCTTCCATTAATTTCTTAGTAACCGTCCTAAAATGATAATTTAATTAATTATCTGCATCTATAAAGATTTCATTTATTATAAACAATTAGAAATTAAAACCTTCGGTCTCTTATCTTTCACGTTTAAGAGAACTTAATACCACTGCTATTAATTCACAATCATGATTCTAAGCCACTTTTTTTTAACCGTGTCGATCACTTACAGATGCTCTGGTATCTTTCTATATATATATTTTTTTTTTATTAAAAATCTGTTTAACCGAACTTGGTTAACTGAATTAAATTTTTAGTGACGTTTCCCAATCACTATTTTATTGTATCATTATTGTTTAATCAAAAGAAAGTTCGTCATACATTAACCCTGCCAGAAGGTACTGACCTGTGATATCGTCACACCCATCAGTTTTTTATTGTAATTTTTTATATGATATACTAAATAGGTATGGGATAAAGTCCCAATTCCATCCCATCCCAAATCCCATTCCTTAAACTAAAACTTTAACAAACAATATCATCATAATTAATGATAATAATTTAATGATATTTTAGTTTATTGGCTTCATCTTTATGAGAGATTCAAATGATTATTATTTCATTTTTGTAAGTGAGATATTAATTAAAATATACCTAAAAATATATTATAAATTAAATGATATTTCTTATATGGGATATGGGATTTTAAATATAGTATGGGATTTGGATTCTATAGTATGAGGTATGGGCAACTATACACCAGAACTTAAAGGGCGTTTTAAACAAAATCATGCACAATGCATTGCAGAATTTAATTTCATCATTTCATCATCACCAGAAAATAATCGTCCATGTCAGAAAAACAATTGTAAATCTAATTAACTTCATTAAAAAAAAACTTACCTTTTTAAGAAAACAAAGTGAAAACCAAAATAAAAAAAAAAAATTTTTTAATTTTAACTTTTAATTTTAACTTTTAATTTTAACTTTTTTTGTGTGACATCAATTAATAGTTTAGGACAAAATTGGATATTTTTGCAGACGTTTCAGATTTGCTTTTCCACGGCTAATGCGCAATGTTATCTGCCATATTATTGAAAAAAAATTTTTTTTTGTCCCTTCTTTTACCTCACATTGTTTAATATGTAATCATTGATCTTTTCTTCACGCCAAGTTGTTGTGCCCATGATATGATAAAAAAAAAAAAAATAATCAATTTGTATATTACGTCATAACGAGAATGCATAATAATAATACCTTTTCGCGTGAATTTATATATTGTATTATTGTATTGTTAGAAATACTTTATTACGGAAGGTGCGAAGAAATAATATGACGAAGAATTTCTAATAAATGTCATTTTATAAGTTAGATCATTTAAGGAAAAAATATATAAAAAAAATCCTTTTTTTTCGTTTTCTTTTTTTTAAAAAAAAACCATACAAAAATGACCATAATAACACCCGACAATGTGCTCTACTTGATCCAACTACTAAGCCAATCAATAAAAAAAATAAACCGAATTTACAAGTTTCAAGTGATGAAAATCATTTATAAATTGAGTAATAAAAAAAAAATTAAAAAATTTTTTTTTTAATTATTTTTCCTTTACACGCAAATCTCCAATTTTGATATTTATTTCATTTGGAACTTAAGATAATAATGAAACTCATTGTTATTCATTTCTTTTCGCAAATTTATTTGTTTATAGTTGACGATCTTTTTACATCATGATTAAGAATTCACCAATATTACATTCACAAATTTACATTTTTATTTTCGTAATTTGTTTTTGATCTTTTTTTTTACTTTATTTTAAGATTAGTTAAATTTTTATGTTTATTCCTTTAGGTTTTTACATAATTTCTCTCAAATTAAGATTCATTTTTATGACAATTAAGCTATTCAATATTATACAATAAAGAAATTATCGTTATCATTTCTTCGTATTTTTTTATTTTTTCACGTTGTAGAACAGCACGCTCCAATGATTCTAACTGACTCATTGTCCTTGAGAAATTCGGAAGGTATACCTCATCAATCGACTGTATACCCTTTAACAGGAGTTAGCATCCCGCTCATTTGCCAAACGATCCCCCAACATCGTATTCGGAAATATCTCTCGTCTTCACCCACCCGTAATTAATTATTACGAGTTCGTCGTTCTTTTAAAAAGCTCGAGAACTTTGTCCTTCATTCTGCTCAGTGATCTTCTCGGATTTCAATTCATCTTAAATTCGCTGTTCGTCCTGTTCTATTCCAGTGTAATTTCACATAAATGCGGAATTGCAGCACATGCACATTGTAGAATGAGTGGTCATACGTCCGGTATTGTCGACTTTGTGAATTGACTTTGATAGCGATATAATAACTCCGTTGCTTCATCCAAGAAAACCATAATTGAAGCAAAAATAAGTAAATACCAAACAAGCATCATAAATCATCATCATAAACATCATCATAAATAAATAAGAAAGATCCTACTAATAAATTTCTTATATTCTGATCTAAATCGTTTTCGTTTTCCAAAACCAATTGGAATTTTAAGTGATGCTCTTTGAAAACCAGGCACGTCTGGGAAAAAATATTGAGGAAAAATACAGTAATTGTAGCATAACTCAGTTGTACTTGTTCATGCCATACCTAATGAAAAATGTAAACCCGCGCTATGAGCAAAGAAAAATGTAGCGCGTAATTATCATTGTTGATCGAAGGTTACGGTTTCAGATGGGAACGGAGGTTGCTCAATCATACTTTGAAGGTCGACGGTTATCACTTGTTCCTGTAATTAAATCCCGTATTTTTACATAAAGGTATCTTTGTCTTTCCGGAACCTAATGTTCAGCTACGAGTTTTCATATTTCTTTAATTCATTTAGTTGAGTTGAACTCTGACCGCTAGTTGGTGAACAATGAATAGGTATAATATTGTTAGGATGACCTAAGGTTGTTCGGTGGGAGGCTCGAAAACAAGAAGTTGAAGGATTTTTTGGACGCAAAGCATTATTATTATCATAAAAGAGTATGACGGCAACGAAACAACTTGCGTTGACTAATATTATTAAGGCTCACTTACTGATAGTAAGGGTAAGGAAAGAAAGAGAAACAAGAATTAGAAAGCTTACGTATATAGAAAATAAGAAACATAATGAAGCAACGCAAAGTTATCAAAGTATAAGTAAGCCAAAGCCACATTATTTATACTTTTTTTTTAAAAAAAGGGGGGAAATCGATTGGTAATGGGTGTTACACAGGAGACAATCATAGTGGAACCTAACATAATCATGTGACTTAAAAACCCATCATCTTAAACGAATTTTTTTTTTTTTTTTATAAATTAAAAGAAATCCTTCTACCGGTATTTGAAAATTTAGGAAAGGTAAGTTTTTAATAATGAATAGGAAAATCGTAATTGAAAAAGAATCAGGTATCATCTACAGTTTAAAATCTGGGTTATTTTTTTTTTTCCTACTTTCGTTATATAACTGTCAATATCCAAGATTCTGGCGGGATCCAAATCACGAAACGATATAAATCTGAAAATCACATTCCGACATACGGTTTCTCAACATCATCAATATCCCGATGATTCGAAATCCCGACTAATTTTATCATAATTTACAGCTGATGGTTTAAATGGGGTGATTATGTGTGACATATATAACTATTATAATTATTGTTAGGCTTTAGGTTAGGTATACAGATTAGATGGTTATTTATCATATAACATCTCGTTGTTCCCGCTGAAAGTTATTCCTAATTTTTCTTTGTAATACTAAATTGGTATCGGAATTTTGAACTTAGTAATCATCGGAATATCATTACTTTTCAGTTTTTCATTATTTCGGGATTATTCATCAGAAGTTGGGTTGTTCGAGATTTCGGTATTCAAGTTTATATTTTGTCGGGATTTCGAGTTTCGGTGTTTTTTGGCGTTCAAATATTTCAGCAATTAAATATTTGATCAAACACAATAAGACACTTAACCTCTTTTTAGTCAAAATTAGTTAATAAAACATACTCAACTTTGAATCCATAATACGATACAATTATTTACATCTTTAAAGATAAATTACAAATGAGTATTTAAAACCTTCTGTTCTATAACTACTTTCTAAATAATATGCTTTTTACATTAAACAACTCTAATCCTATTTGTCATGTAAACAATTTTTTTTTTTTGTAACAATGAAATTTTGATTTTTGATTTTTTTGCATCAAAAGAGAGACATTATTTCCTAAAAGAAGCAATGCCGCGGGACAACAAATGCCAAACAACAAAATATTTTTTTTGACGAAACGTTTTGTTCCTCGTATGAATGTCCAGATTATCATTAAACAGATTTATTGATCCGGAATCACAAATAAAGCAAATGAAAAAAAAAATGAAACACATATTTTTGTCCAGTGATCATGTCAAATCAGGTGACATGTTTATTTCGACTTACCACCCGAGTCGAACCTGAGTCAATAAAATGATCATCGAGACCGCTATTAGGGTGTGTAATCATGTCAAGATTTTTTTTTTTTTTCCATTAAAAAACTTGTAAATTGCGGATCTCGTTATTTCGGTATTCAAAAACAAAATAACTCCCCCAATTTTTTTTTTTCTCTTTTGATGTTTGAAATGAGAGAGTGTGTATATCAGTGTTGGAAAATGACCTGATCTTTTGGCAATTTTGAATTGAATGACCCGATCATTTGGATCATTTAAATTATGTCATTTCGCAAATGACAAATGACCTAAATGACCCTTTCGGTAGTCAGGTCATTTGAGGTCATTTGAAAGTCATTTGCGAGAACCAATAAAAAACTGTAATACCTAAAAATCCTTGGACAAATTTTAATGATTTTTTAGGATTCCATAAGGGGACAGATTCTCTAAGGATTTCTAAATACAAATCCTTGGATTACTTTATTATTTTTTTAAATGGCGCAGTAAAAATTTCGATCAAACATCAGATCGGCAAAATTTATCCAATTTAGTTTATTTTAAAAGATAAATCTTTTTTTTTAAACTTGAACGAATGAAATGTACTTTGTTAAGGTAATGTTTCTTTTTTTTTTTCACTCTTAAGGAATGTAATTAACGTTCTCTTTTCCTTTTTTTAGGAATTAAGCCTGAATGAACGGACAAAGCCGAACGACCAGGATCTTGAGAACAAAATGGTGAATCATCATTTTTCTTTTATTCTTTTTTTTATTCTTTTTTATTTGAAATTCTTACTATTTTTCTAATTTATTTTTCTTATTCTTTTCTTTTAGAAACAGAACCTGAACGAACGGACGAACGACCGGGAACTTGAATTTTGAACGAAATGGTAAGTCATTTCATTCTTTTTCTACTTTTAATTTCTTTTTTTTTCATTAATTTTTTTCTTTTTTTTCTTATCTCTTTTGTTTTTTTTTGTTTATACTTTTGTTTTTATTAATTCTTTAGTTTTTTTTATCTTTAGGTTCGTTAATGGCGTTATGCAAAATGTTAATACTAATCTTTATTTTTAATAAATAATCAATTACATTAATCTGTTAATAAAAATAAATAAAAATTTTAAATAAATATGCTTAATATTCTAAGTGTTGATTTTATTCATGTAGCTAAATGCAATATTAAATATTCTAAATAAATAAATTTTATCTTTAAAATGATTGGATTAACCAAATGACCTTTTTATCGGTCATTTGCATTTTGAAATGACCCAAATGACTAATGACAAGTCATTTGGTCATTTGAGGTCATTTGAATCATTTGGCCAACTCTGGTGTATATCATAGGGTGATACAACTGTAAATATTCCAATTCCTTAATGTTGCGAATTTCGAAAGCTTGCATTACGTTTTTGTTTTGATTTGTTTATTTTAGTTAAACGTAAGAGCTAATATATTATTATTATTTAAGACGAGGGAAAACTAACCAAATCAGGGAAAAGATAAGCAAAATCGTCAAAAATAAATACGAATTTTAGTAAGCTAACACAGCAAATTTTCGGATTTTTTCTTTCGCTAACTAATAAATAATAATGAAAATATTCGGATTTTGAAGTTTGTGGGGAAAATAAATAAATTAAAAAAAATGAAATAAAGCATTTATTGTTTATAGCAATACATGATCTGAAATAAAAAAAAAATCAGCGTGTTAAAAATCGACAAGTTCTCAAATCCATATTTTCGAACATCATAAATCGCGGTACATTAATAAATAGATTCTTTATTAAAAATATTTGAAATAATAATAATTCTGCCATCCATTGAATCTATTTAAGATAGAATTAACTATTTTTCCAATGTCCAACAAAAATCAATGAAAGTAGGTACTAGAAAGCACTACCTTTTCAACATTCAACTACTTCCCTTTGATGAGACGCATTGACGATCTCTGATTTTTTATCCGCAATGGCTCGGGAAAAAACGACCATAATCAAGTAACTTTTTAGCCATAAACTAGATGGAGCACATAATGTCACCAAAATAAATCCGATGTATGTATAATATAAAAAATGTATAAATTTCAAATCATAATCTTCATTAAATGTTGCAAGACGGTTATTAATATCTTGAAAACTAATGCTATTATCGGTAACCTCATTGTTACGACGTATAATATGAAAGTTTCTAACTGACTTATATATCGCGTAAAGGGTTGGAATAATATAGGGGATCATGATAAACAATACGTCATTACTGATGTAAATAAATCTAAAAAAAGCGAATAAGAAGAAAATTGTGTGAATAATCACTTCGAACAAAGGCAGGAAATATGATTTTATGAATAAGAATGTCACGGGGTTTTGTTTTGGTATCAGTAGTAATAAATCAATCAAAAAATATACTGCTATAATTATGATATATATTATCAAGTAACGCATAAAGAAGACATCGTTTGTTTTTTTGTACATGTTAATAATAAACCAAATTTCTAAAACAATGATAATGACTTGATATAACAAACCAAGTTTACTAATTTCCTTTAAAGGATCCTTTTTTTTCATATTTAAATACAACAACATTGAATGGAGTGCTGTTATAAGGATATCGAATGAATCTATTACTCTAAAACTATCATCTTCCTGAGCGAATGTTGGTTGTACAAGGAGGGAAAGAATTCCAAGTAGTTTTAAAATATCATGGAATAACAAGTTCTTTTTCATTTTAGCAATAAAAAATGACTTCATAAAATAATATATGAATCTTTACTTGAGAAATTCAAATTTTAAAAAAAAACATCGATGCTTAAGGATCTTTTTAAGGCAAAAAATTTTTCGATGATCTTCCTTTTTAATAACCACAATCATGATATTTTAGGTACATTTTGCTTTGTTTAATTATCTTTGTTCATCTATTACCTGTTTACTGTAGTTTCAAAACGCCAAATACAGTTAAAACTTAATGTTGATATCGTCAATGGATGCACCCAACGCCCCAAAAATATTATTTATTTTTTGAGGATCTCATAATAGGAGGAATTATGCATGTATATTTCCAAATTTTTAGGATAAATAATGCAAAATAATTTTAGAAACGAAAGAACTAAAACATAAATAAAATATATAATATTGATAACTTTAATAAAAAAAAAATAGGAATTTTGAAAATTGAGAATGTTTGAATTCCTAATTGCGAATGTAATAAGACTAAATCATAAATTAAGAATGTAAATAATGAAAAAGAATATGTCGGAGGTTCTCGAATAGTTGAAAAAAATTTAAACATTAAATCTTTCAATTGCAAATGAACAAAAGAGTAATGTCAGAATAAAGTTTTGTGTTTAAGAATTGTGTTTCGGGCATTTAAAGGAAAAAAAAAAATTTTCGATCCGAGACGTTAGTATGGAGCGAGCGAAGGAATATCATGGTCTAGGCTGTCACGTCCGGAATGTGTGAAAGGTTAAGCCACGTCGGTGACAAATAACGAGCGACAAATTCAATTTGAAGAGGCCCTAAATTAGTCCAATTACACAATAAAATTTTCACTTACTGAATGATCGAGTTAGATGAAGTCATTGGAAAATTATAATAAAAATTAAGATTGGGAAAAAGGGAATATTTTATGGATATATAAAAAAAAAAAATAAATTTTGGGAACGTAAGAGGAAAACAAAACATAAACAGGCGTTAAACATGTTTGCATTTGCATTTTGCATATAAAGTTTAGTCTTATTCATGCCGTCATCTTTGAGAATTCAATGTGTTTTGTTGTTCTGATTACATAAAGAACAAAAAAAACTTTATACCAAGTACAATGAACAATAATACAGTCAATTCTTTCGATAACGAATTGACGGTTCTGTTAGAAAAAAAATGTTTTCTATATGAACCATTAACTTTTTATACTATTGTTAAAATTGAGTTCGTATAATCAGAATTCCTTATAAAGAGGTTCGTTATAGAAAGAGTCGATTGTACTTTATTTTATCTATATATGTGGAATTGAATAAGGATAAAGAAAGCAAACGCCGGACATGCGGTGTAACTATAATTGAGTTACTTTACTCTATCGCAAAATGTTACACTTACCATTCATATTAACTAAAAAATTGATAGATCATGTGTTCAATCAATTCTAGCCATTGATTTTCCTTTTGGGTGATTTTTTTTTTTTTTACATTCACGCGAAACTTCGCTTTAAAAATAAGTTTTTTTTTCAAGATCTTCTTACGATTATATAACTTTAAAAACAAAAATATATGTAATTTTATGGGAGGAAGAAGATTTTCTTAGGTTGTAGAGTGTGTTGTTCAGTTGCATTTTATGTAAAATACAAAAAATTCAAATTTTTTAAATAAACAATAATTTTTTAAAATTATAAAATTTTATCTTAATAAATGCTTTGAATTTAAATACAACTTGACGGAATAAACAACATTAATTAAAAACACAAAAAAATATGTAGAAATTTAAGAACAATTATTAAATAAATTTAAAATTAATATATTATAGGAGAATAACATAAAGTTCTTTTTGCTTTGAATTATGGACTATATAAGAGGAAGAAAACAATTATTAGGAAATCAAAATAGATAACTTTGATTTGAAAACTATACAAAAAAAAAAATTTGATATATTATCCATTAATAAAAAATTTAAATATACTACTGTATTTAATTAATTTTTTATTATAATAAATATGAAATAGCTGTAATAGAAATTTTTATTTTTAGTATTATATTTTTATTAGTATAAGAAAAAAATCACAATAAAAATTTAATTAAAAACCTTAAACATGTATATTAAAATATGCATATATTAGACAACATGTTTTGAACCGTTTGTTTTTTTTTTTATTAAATAAAAATAAAATAAAAAAATAAATAAATAAATTTTTTTTTTACTGTTATTGTAATTTGAGGATGCGAATATATGTAAATACTAGGTAACGGGACCGTTGAAGCGTCCGAAGCGTTCAACTTAAATTTTAGCCAATCATAAATCGATTTATGTTAATCACATGATTAGGAAGATCACGTGTTGGGCAGACACCACATGCATGGTTTCAGCTCTAACCAAAAGTGTCCTACGCTTACGCTTCGGACAATAAGCTTGACAATCAATTGCTTTGCTTACATTAGCTTATTAGCTTAATAAAATTTTGTCGATCAACTGATCAGACATCTACATAAATGTCATTTGCTATCGAGCAACTAGAATGAGAAATAAAATATCTTAAAAAGCCTCTAAATAAAGAATCAATCGAACTCTAGAAAGGTTTGTTGAAGTTAACAAAAAAGTAATAAAAATGTATAACATGAGAGGAGTAGCGACTGCAATTGAAAGCTATTGAACAAGCAATAATAACAAAGGATGGAGTTGTAAAAAAAAAAATTAAAATTTTTTGATTTATAAATGTCTGCATGCATACTGCGCCATATTGAACAAATAGTCAGATAACCAATGAACATTGAATATTTGTTCATTGTTCATTTAAAATTTAATAACTATATGGGTAAGTTAATGTGACAATTATATCACGTGAAATTTTTTGGACGATAACCAATGAACATTGAATATTTGTTCATTGTTCATTAAATGATAACTATATGGGTAAGTTAAGGACCTGAAAGAATTTGAAACGCGTCGAATAATGAAATCACTGGACCGGCCGAGCAATAAATTATATTCCTTATATAAAGAGGGGTAAAACCACTTTTTTTTTTTTTTATAAAATCAGAGCCACTCATCATCATTTTTTTTATTCCATTATTCAATCGTTCTAAATAGCGTTAGATTATTTAAAAAATTCACATTTTTATCGAATAAACCCACCTAATAAAGCAAATTATTAAAAAAAATGCCTTCATTCACCACAGACCAAGTTATTTTCTTATGCGAAATATGCGAATCATTGATAAAAAAAATACATTCAATTTGTAAATCAAGGATTATTCAGATCATTTTTATGTTAGGTAATTCTAAAAAATCACGAAATATTTCTTCAAATTTTGTGCTCTATCTCTCTCTCTCTATGTAACTTTATAAACAACACAAACTTATTCACCAATTTTATTCTTTTTCAATTATAAGATTTATATGTATGTTGGTGTTTGCTTCCTTTCAATAATTCTGGAACCCGCAAACACAAACCTCCGACATATTTTTTTTGATTTAAAGATTTCAATTAAATTTTTTAGATAAGTAGGTAAATCATACACAAGCATTCTTAATTATTCACCATTTTTTTAGATTTCTTTTTCGTTATACTGTAGTTTACTTCATTCGCGATTAATGAGTTCAAAAACACAAACATTCACAAATTTCAAAATTCCTTTTTATTTTTCGTAAATTATTTAAGTTTATCAATATTAAAACCTATTTATTTATGCATTTTAATTCTATATACATGTACATCACATCATTTCTCAAAAATTAAGAAGCTTCATTTTTATGGCAATTAAGTAATTTCAATAAAGATCATTTTTATACATCGTAATATAATTACGTGAGTACAGCACGCTCCAATAATTTTAAATGCACCCGTTGTTATTGAGAAATTCGAATCGACTCTGACAAGAAAGAATAAGTCAGCATCCTAAACGTTACTCCAAAAAACATTATCACTATTCTGGAACGTCATAATTCATTGGAACACTATATTCGGAATATCTCCCGATTTAACTCACGAACTTGAGTCGTAATTAATGATTACGAGGGCCGTTCATTTGAACTCGAGATTTTTGTTTTTCATTCTTCGGCTCAGTGACCTTCTTGGATTTCCAAATTCATCTTAAATTCGTTTATTGTCCTGCCCTATTCTTCATAAATGCGGAATTGCAGCACATGCAACATAATTATTAATTACATTGGGAACTAAGTTAATGTGCTACTTTGGAATAAACTTGGACGATCTGCAGATGGCATATCTGATATTCATTGCAAGCTCGTTATGGAAAAAAACCGGTATTAGACATTTCATATCGAGAATACAACCAACTTCAATCATCAATATCAATTTTTCAACGTGTTGAATATTATAATTCTCGTGAAGGAAGAAAAAAAAGAGTTAAATGGTCTTTTACTTCTCTGGATAATTTGTGATCAATAGCGCTGACCATGAGGATTTTCAAAAATTAATTTACTTTCAAAGACAAACAGTTTGTAACATCCATACTTTATGGTTTATGACTCATGTTTACTGATCCAAAAATTTAATTAGAAATATATAGACAGTATTATGACAAAAAGGAAAAAAGTTTAAATGATGATTTACATCATCTATCTTACATAATAAAAAAATTCTCGTGTAACATCTAACCTTAATATTACTGTATAAAAAAAATTTAAAGTGTTACATATTGCCTAATTAAAATTTTGTCTTTTAGAATACCTGTATTAGAACCCGTGCAATGCAAAAAAAAAAGTTTAATAAAAATCTTACATAATTCGCTATTTTTGGTTATAATATAAAGAGTTAAGCATTGAAAATATTTTTATAATTAGAAAAACAGCGCTCTATATCTACTCCGACTACTGGTAACCAAATATAAATCAATGCTATTTTTGATAAATAAGGTAATATTAAACTATATTCTTTCCAGTATTTATCTAAATCCAATTCACCTTCTTCTATTATTTCTTCTAATCTATTGTATGTAAATACTCAATTCATCTAATAAATCATTTGTAGAATTTTAAAATATTTGCGTCCATTATCAAAAAAAAAAAGCGACGATAATTACTTACAGCAAAACAAAATATGCGGGACACTCGGCAAATTTGATGCCGGGTATTTGTCGGGTTGTCGGGTGTCGGCAATTTCAATAAACACGTGATAACCAATCATGACACACTATTTACTATTCAGTTTTCTTTTTCTTCCATTTTACTTCTCTTACTTTGACAAGTGCAATTTTGACCATAATTATTTTGACAATCTAAGCAAATAAGACAAATAGGACATGCGTTCAAACGAAATTCCATTTTTTGTAACAGTATTACAATGAAAATTTTAATAGTTGTACTGTACAAAGAAATCTAATATATATTAGTAAAATATTGTTTATATTATTGTGTATATATAAAACACGTGTTACACTAATAATATATATAACGTTGATACCCCCATCAAATTTGCCGAGTGTCCCGCACATTTTGAATTTTGCTGTATGAGCCAATCATATTTATTGACATATTTTTGCATTGTCGGGTTCTAATACAGATATTTTTAAGATCTTTTTCAATCACATATTTTATAGAAAATCACATAAAATAAAAAAAAAATGCGCATAATAAAATAATACTTGTGTAACATCTAACTTTAATATTAACTGTAAAAAAAAATTTAAAATGTGTTACATTTTGCCTAATAAAAAATATTTGTGCATTTAGAGTGCCTGTATCTGTGCTATGCAAAAATAAAAAAAATGTATCCCATATATATTACGCCAGTTCATCCTTATATACCCCTATATATATCATGATCGCGATATAAAAAAGCCAAAATTTTTATTTTTTATTTTTTTAAAAAAAAGAAACGAAAAAGCAAAACGAAGCAAACGAAGCAAACGAAGCTAATGAAGCAAGAGAAGCAAATGAAGCAAATGAAAAAATGAAGCTAACGAAGCAAAAAAATGAAGCTAACGAAACAAACGAAGCAAACGAAGCAAAAAAATGAAACAAACGAAGCAAACATAGCAAACAAACTAATAGTTACAATACGTTATCCTAAAGGGCTGTTTTTCTGAAAAGTTTGACTTACATTATGATAACTCTGCTCAAAGTTTTCGGAAAATGTCTATTCGGGAAAATAGTCTTCGAGATTAAAGTTGCTAATCGTAAGTAATAGTTGTGGCATTTTGGATTACAACTTAGGTTGCAACTCTAATTTCAATTAACGGTTCTAAAATTATGATATGTCTTATTAAAGTTGTAATACGTAATTATATTATAAATCATAATTAATTAATTAATTAATTTTAAATTACTAGTCTAAAGTGTAATTAGTCTGAAGATCTTATGCAAAATCATACAAAAGTTACCGTTTTTGATCAAAAAACAGATTTTCAATTTTTGAGTATTACATTTATGTTTTAATCGAATATATTCTTAATTTTTACATAAAAATTATAATAAAAATGCTTATACAAATTTAAAAAATCAGGTTTTCAAATTAAGAAACATGAATATATAAATGATATTTTTTTATGAAATGTAAAAAATCTAAATTTTTTATTTCTACTTATGCATGTATTTTAAAAAACACTACATAACACATGTATTTTTCTTATATTATACATGTTGTATAAGGAATATTATTATCGCCATTTTTAAAATAGTGTGATCGGTAATTTTTTTACTGCTTATATAAAAATAAATAAAAAATAATTGTTTTAAGGTCTGCATAATACTAAGCTATTATTGTATTATCAAAATTATTATTTTATTATTTCATTTTATATTTCAGCTTATAGCATATAAAATAATTCCTAAATTCTTACTGATTCCTAACTGATTCCCAATTAAGTCTCAACTGATTTCAAGTTGTTTCTTATTTTTTATAAGTAAACGAATATGTCTCGCAAATTTATTGAAGATTTGTATTAGCGTATTATTTATCTTTATACTGATGAAATTTCTTCTTTAGATATTGCTAATTTATTATATATAAGTAAGGGTGTTGTAAATAAGATAAAGAAACAATATAACTGTTAGGCATGTATTAAAAATCTTTCAAGGGAATTTCTGATTGTAAAAAATTATTTAGTAGAGAAGGTATGACTATACTTAGAAATTTTATAATAGAAAAGGTGGAATTATATTTAGATGAGTTAGTATATGAAATAGAATGCTTAACTAGAAAAAGAGCATCTGTTATAACATTTTAATGCTCACTTCAATATTTAGAAATTACTAGAAAAAAGATAATCTATTTTTTTATGTTATTTGTTAATGTATTAAATATTTGATATAAATTTTAACTTAAGTATTTTTTATTGATAAAGTTATAAAAAGTAGCATTAGAAAGAAATGAATTTGTGTGTGCTTATTAATTAATAAATATTATATATGAAATTAACTTATTTTTCTTGATAAGAATATCAAAGATGATAAAAGTTTATCACGATTGTATAGATATTCACCCAGAAATATGCTAGCTCAAAAAAAGTAGTTTTTATACAAAAAAAATGATACACTATATTACCTGCACTTATATTAGAAGGATTTATTACTGTTGATAAATTTAAAGGATTATATGATTGAAAAAGATTTGTTAATTTTATTCTTAGTCAAGTGGTAAATAATAATTATAAATTTTATTTTATTTATCTTTATATATAATTAAATAAATTTATATATTATTTTTAAGTATCAATTATGAATCTATATCCAGGAGATAATGGTGTTATTGTAATAGATAATACTAGAATTTATCATAATAGTGAGTTAGTAAAGTTAATAAAAGGATTAAGATGTCATATTATTATTCTTCCTCTGATTATAATCTTATGAAACTGCATTTTCAACTATTAAATCATAGATTAAGTATAATCACATTGTTATGAAAACTTATAATGATTTTATATATGCATTATTAGTTGCATATAGTTAAATAACTTCCTAAATGGTAAAATCATATTTTGAAGTGTCAATTTATGTTTAGAAATTATATTTAGAAATTTATTGTATTTTTATAAAATAATAGAATTTTTTAAAAAAAAAAAGGATTGGCATCCTTAGTTCAGTTGGTAACAACTGAGCTCCTATTGTGGGTTATACTGCAATAGCCACAGGTTCAAGTCTCTGCCGAGGTATAAAACTAGATAATGCTCTGAACGGTTTGGTTCAGTCCAGATTATAGGCCAATCTGAAACCGAACCAAAAATTCCAGTTCGGTTCAGTTTGGATTATAAATCTTAAAAATGCCAATCCGAAACCGAACTGAACCGTAAACCGGTAAAAATCTGAACTGAACCAAAAATTTCGGATTAATCCGAAAGTTCGGTTCGATATATTCGAATCTCGAAAGGAACCTAATGTGCGATTCTCTAAAGAGTTTCGCAATTACTTTGCGATTCCCTTAGAGTTTCGCAAGTAATTTGCGATTCTCTTAGAGTTTCGCAATTACTTTGTGATTCTCTTAGAGTTTCGCAATTACTTTGCGATTCCCCTTAGAGTTTCGCAAGTAATTTGCGATCCTCTTAGAGTTTCGCAATTACTTTGCGAAACTTTTTAGAGAATCGCACATTAGGTTCCCTTTGAGATTCGAATATATCGAACCGAACTTTCAGATTAATCCGAAATTTTCGGTTCGGTTTGAATTTTCTTCGGTTTGGATTAGATTTATAATCTGAAAAAAATCCGAACTGAACCGAAAATTTTCGGATTGAATTTTTTGCAATCCAAAACTGAACCGAAGTTAATCTGAACTGAAAATTTTTGGATTAATCCAAACCGTTCAGAGCTTTACGTAAAGGCATATAAACAGATCCTAAAAAAGTTGCTACAATTAAAGGATTTCCAATCCCAAAGGACTTGACTCAGTTGAGAGGATTTATTGCACTTGCCTCATATTATAGGAAATTTATAAAAGGATTCTCTACCATTATTGAACCTCTGAATAGACTTTTTAAAAAGAATGTTTCCTATCGCTGGACAATTGATCAACAAAAAACATTTGAAAATTTAAAGAATTGCTAACTTCCCCTCCAATCTTAGCATACTCTGATCTTGACAAACCATATATTTTATATACTGATGCTTCTACTTATGCTTTTGGAGCTATTTTATCCCAAAAAGGAAATGACAAAAAAGAACGAGTAATAACAAATATGAACAAAACTATTCGATTACTGAATTGAAATATCTTGCTGTAATTTGGTCTATCAAATACTTTCATCATTACTTATATGGACAAAAATTTGTTGTTGTTACTGACCACGCTGCTCTAGTATATCTTAAAAACATGAAGAATCCAGTTGGCAAACTTAGACGTTGACTTATGACTTTGAACGGATATAACATAGATTACTTAATCGCTCAGAAAAATCACATACAAACGTAGATATATTAAGTCAAATACAACACTAAGGACTTATTTATTTTTACAACTAACGGGATAAAAACTTAATGGTCACCTCTTTTGATAATGGCTTTTTGATTTTAACGGAAATAATAGATTCAGATACATACTTTGGTTTAATTCAATATTTAACAGAACTTTCTATGCTAACACATTTTGACAACAAATAAAAAGCAGCAAAAAAACGTAAAACATGATATTTTATTGTAATCAATGGTCAATTATACAAGCAAAATAAACAGGAACCACAACGACCTCTCAAAGTAGTTCGCAAACATAAGGTTAATGACATCCTATATAATTTACATGAAGACCCTTTAGTAGGACACTTTGCTCTCAAAAAAACTTATAGAAGAGTGAAAATTAGATATTACTGGCCTCAGATGTATGAGGACGTATGACAATATATTCAAACATGTGATGCTTGTTAGCGATGAAGTAAAAATAAGCGAACAGAACCTCTACATCCCATTAAAGTAAGACAACCTTTTGATCGAATTGGAATGGATATTGTTGGACCTTTACCAAAAACTAAAAGAGGAAACAAATATATAGTTGTCGCAATTAAATACTTAACAAAGTAGCTAGAAGCCAGAGCGATACCAGATGCAAAAGCAAAGTCAGTTATTTCTTTCTTTTATGAAGATATTATTTGTAGACATAGTTGTCCAAAGGAACTTCTTACTGATTGAGGAACACATTTTGTAAATGAAATGTTAAATTCTTTGTGCAATGAATTAGAAGTAAAGCACAAACTATCAACTGCATACCATCCACAAACAAATAGACTTGTTGAACATTTCAATCAAATACTATGTGAAACATTAGCCAAATTTGCAAATGATAATAATGATGACTAGGATACATTCATTCCCTCAGCCCTTTTTGCGTATAGAACTAAGCAACATGAAATAACACGACATAAATCTTTTTATTTAATCTACGGAAGAAATGTTACATTGCCAATTGAATTTCAGGTAGAAACACAAAATATTAAATCATCATCTAATGACGTACAAAATGATTTACTACAGAGAGTATAATGAATAACTAGACGAATGAAGGATAACATTAAGGAGACACAAAATAGGATAACAGTGGTACAGCAAAAACAAAAGGAACATCATGATAGAAATCTGTAAACTGATTACAAATTTGAAGTAGGACAATTAGTATTAAAGTATGAAACTAAGATTGAAGAAAAAAGAAAATTGAACGATCATTGGACTGAACCTTATTACATTCATATAGATTTAGGGAACGGAGTTTACAAATTAAGGATGAGAACAGAAAAATTTTGAAAGTATCAATTAATGGTGTACAGCTGAAACCTTATCACCAGCAATCTCTGCCTAAACCAATGATGATAATTAAATGATAAAATTGAATATAAAAAGCCATTGAAAAATCCTCCCCCACAAGTTAATGAAAAATGGATACTTTCAACATTTTCCTAATGAATAATACTCCTTACCAACTCCTTTTGAATGACCTTAAGCAAACTGAACCAGTTGATTCATTGCCATATCCTCCACCTTATACTAATGAAATAGACATAAAAAAAATTTCATTTTATTATAAGAGCAATGTTTAGAGCTAAACAAATTTATAATTGTATTTCTTTCTTGATTAATGCTTTTTACTTAGGCCAATTTCTTGAAACTTTGGAGAATGTGACTACACAAATAATTTATGTTAAGGAAATAACTCAACATTACTATTTGGTCTCAGTTCGTATTTATTATCTTTATGAAGTACTAGGAACATCCCAAATCGCTAGATCACGAAACTTGACTCTCAATCTAATCTTAAAGGTATCTAAAAGTCAATTTAACGAATTAGTTGATGAAGCTTTAAATATTTTTACACGGATGCAAAATCTTGAAGAAGAGTGATATTACACCTAAAAATGATGTGCAAAGATGATCTATAAGACTGAAAGAATGATCAATTTCATGTCATATTAAAAATGATTTGTAGTACTGTAACTAAATTAAATAATTAAATGATTTATATGTCTTATTTTCTAAATTTGGTAGTCTAATTTTGTTATACAAATAGGCCTTATTACATCATACAATATTAATGACATTTATTGCATTTATTTCATTTTTCTTATTTATTTTATTTATTTTGTTTATATCATTTATCTATTATTATATTTATTTTATATATTTTATCTATTTTCTTTATTTTATTTATTTTATCATTATTAGTAAGTATTTTTATATAAATAGGAATGATTCATCGATGTAAAAACAGAGAGAACCATCTTGTCTTGAATAATTCTTTTGATAAATAAACTGTTTAGTACAGACGCGCTGACAGAGGCAGTACTAGTCTTTTATTTATTAAATAATTATTTGCATGTATTTCACCCAGTTTATCGTGATTCTCTTTAATTTCTTATCTCGTATCTTTATTCTTACTCTTCTATGTAAAGAAAACCTTCTGCTAAACTGTAATATCATAGGTGATTTATTCACGATCTAAAGAACTGGTGTAATAATATTTCTATATGACATTTTATAAGTATTTTTAGATGGTCTAATTTTAGAATAATATTAAAGCTATCTATTTCTTCTTTTTATATTTGATTTTTATTATAAAAGTATAACTTATATTTTTGCAAGAAGCAATTGTATGACTTAATAAATCTTCTTAGATAAAGGTACCTTTAGTAAAGTGGAATTGCTTTCATAATATATTAAAAAAACCAAAAAAGATATATATATTAATGTGTAAAATTTATGTACATAATATGCACATAAGTTTTGGTAAGATAAAAACTTGTGGTATAGGATCGACTAATTATGCAGTATATATTATTATAGTGTATATTTTTTATTTAATACATAATTGGTTTTTATTAGTATTATAATATGAAATTTTAAAATTAATTGAAAAATTTTTTTTATATAATGCTAAAATTTGTACTGAAATATATAAATTCTTTTACAAAGAAAAAATAAAAAGTACTAAAATCTACATATTGTAAAGCAAATAAATGTGTAAATCTATTACTAACTTAAAATTGTTTTCGTTATTATATGATAATTTAATTTTTTATATTATAACTATATTTTATATTTTATAAATGCTTTATTTATTAAATTTCTTTCACATATTTATAGTATTTAATGAATGAATATTTATCAAATTTGATTTTTCAAAATTTAGCAAATTCTAATTCACGCTTCTTCTCAAAATTTGATAGTTTCATTAAATAGACTTTAGCTTCTTATTCTCTTAGATCAATTTTGCGATCTTTTAAAGTCAGAACTCATTCTTTATATTCAAGTTCACTAATTCTTAAAATTAACTCATTCTTCTTATCGCTATTTTTAGTATTAGAATTAATTACAATGCTTTTTAGACTTTTTTTGCATTTTGTTTATGACTAATAGGAATTTTGTCTTCAGTATCAGAGTCTTTTACATCCTCTTTTTTAGATCTTTTCTTATTAGTAGATCGTAATTTACATTTCATAGAAATTGATTTCACCTGTGCATTAGCTGTTGTTAACCCTACGCTCAACCGTCGAACTTAGGGTAACTATGACTTAATAACAGGGAGTAACGTACGAGAAACTACTAAGTTACTATAGAATAAGTCCTATCACAATCAACCTTAGGTTTATACTTTTAGACGAGTAAATAACTTTAACAATTTGTAAACACGAT
>CAJVPP010000562.1:0-29755 GCA_910592005.1 Funneliformis mosseae
TTATTTCATCTTTTTATAATCATTAGATATTAAAATATTATAATTTTTCTATAATGTTTTATAGCCAATTTATATCTGCTTTAAGGGATATATGTTTTTATTTTTAATTAATAGAGAAAATAACATATGCATTTTATCTTCTTTTGATTTAATTTAGATTGATAATCTTATAATTAATCTTTTTTTAAAAAAAAATCCTTTAATTTTTTTTCTTTTCAACTTTTTACTTTTTGAAAATTGAATATTTTTAACAAAAATACATTTTACATTTTTTATACTCTTATTATAATGTTTTCAATTAATTTCAATAAATCAAAAAAAACTCATACTTCTATCAGTGTTAATATAAAAAAAGAAATATGTAAATATATGTTAGCTAATTCTTATGTAAAACATGATGCTGTTACATAATATTTTATAAAAAATATAGTAGTAAAATATAAATAGAACTACTATTACAAAAATATGGTAAGAGCGTAAAAAATAGCTAGTTATTTTGTCAAGTTTACAAAATTTACATAAATTTCATTATTGTGTTACTCAATTTTCTAAATTTAATAAAATTTTACAAATTTGAATATCTCAAGTAGTTGCAGCTAGACTTCTTCTAACATATTTAATTTTACAATAAAAAGAAATAGAACTTGCACAAATGTTGAATATTAAAGAGAATCAATTAAAATTTACTAATAGATGAGTATAGAGATTTAAACAAAGAAATAGATTTCAAAAATATAATTTTTCTGGTGAATCAAATAATGCTTCACTTACAACACTTTTAAAGAAAAATTAAATTTATATATACTTTTATCATTATATAATAAAAAAGATATTTACAATACTGATGAAACTAGTTATTTTTCAGATAAAGCCAAATTAAAACTTCAAATAGTTTAGATTAATCTAAAAATTTTCAGTTTAGATCAACTTTAGTTCAATTTTGGATTGCAAAAAATTTAATCTGAAAATTTTCAGTTCAATTCAGATTTTTTTCAGATTATTAATCTAATCTAAACTGAAAAAATCTAAACTGAACTGAAAATTTTAGATTAATCTAAAATTTTAGATCATTTAGAATGATTAAAGTTATCGTTCTAAATGAACAATAAGAAAATCATTTGATTAGAATGATTAAATTATCATTTCAAAAGAACAATAAGAAAATCGTTTAATTAAAACGATTAAATTATCATTCTAAACAAATGATAAAAGAATCATTCATTTGAAATGATTAAAGTTATCATTTCAAATGAATGATAAGAAAATCATTTGATTGAAATGATTAAATTATCATTTCAAAAGAACGATAAAATAATTGGTTGATTGGAATGATGAAATTATCATTCTAAATGAACAATAAAAGAATTATTTATTTAGAATAATTGAAGTTATTATTCTAAATGAATAATAAAAAATTGTTCATTTAAAACGATTGAAGTTATCATTCCAAATAAATGATAAGAAAATTGTTTGAAAAAAATAATTAAATTATTGTTCTAAATGAATGATAAAAGAATCGTTCGATTAGAATAATTAAATTATTATTTTAAATAAATAATAAAAGAATCATTCATTTAGAATAATTGAAGTTATCATTCTAAACGAACAATAAGAAAATCGTTCAATTAGAACAATTAAATTATCATTCTAAAAGAACGATAAAAGAATCGTTTATTTGAAACAATTGAAGTTATCATTCTAAATAAATGATAAGAAAATCATTTGATTGGAATGATTAAATTATTATTCTAAAAGAACAATAAAAAAATTGTTCATTTGAAACGATTGAAATTATCATTTCAAATAAACAATAAAAGAATCATTCCAAATGATCTGAAATTTTGAATTAATCCAAAATTTTCAGTTCAGTTCAGATTTTTACCAGTTTACAGTTTGATTCAGTTTTAGATTAGCCTATAATTCAGATCGAACTGAACCGTTCAGAGCATTAAGTCAAATTAAATACTTAGTACAGGAGTTATAGTAAGTCATAAGAAGGTAAGATTTATTTATAATAAATTTAAAAAAATTTTATTGGTTATAAATTTTTTAAATAAATTTTATTTAATTAATTTTATAGAATAAAATCCAGATGTCTATACTTTTTTATGCAATATAACAGATTCTCATAAGCTTTGTCCTCTTGTAGTTAGAAAATTTCTTAATCCCTAATATTTTAAAATCTTAACAAATTAACACTTTCTATTACTTATTGAGCTAATTCTAAAATATAAATGAAATCTGTTATATTTATTGAATGAATAAAAGATTTAGATTATTATTTTTAAACAATAGAAAGAAAGATTTTACTTTTTGTTGACAATATTGAATCTCATTTTAATCCAAAAATTTTTGAAGAGAATAGTATTATCAAAAATGAATCTAATATAAGGAAGGATCTAGTTATGAAGATCAAAGATAAAAACAAAAAAAACAAAAAAAAAGTAAAAAAAACATCTGATATTACTCTTACAAATATTAAACTTGTTTACTTTTTACCAAATACTACTACATATTTGCAATCTATAGATATTAGTATTATCTATAGTTTTAAAGTAAAGTATAAACTAGAGTTTTATAGAGATTTAATTTGTAATTTGATTCTAGAATAAATCATATAAAATAAGTTATAAAAATTTATGATTATTTTTTTATTTTAATAAAATATAATAAATTAATTTTATTTATTTAGTAATAAGTTAAATGTTAAAGAAGTAATAGATTATATTGCTAAGGCTTAGAATAATATTACTCCAATAACTATTCAAAATTGTTAGATGAAAATGGGTATACTTTTGTCTGATAATAAAATTGTTGATGATGATATAAGAGAGTAAAATAATGAAAAAATTGCTGGTCTTCTTAATACTTTATCAGATGCAAAAAGAATGCAAAAATATTTTCAAATAATTGATCAAATGAAGAATTTTTACTGATAAACAAATAGTTAATATGGTATTAACTAAAGAAAAAAAAGAAAGTAATATTGAAGAAGAGGAAGAAGTTCCTCCTATTTTAGTTAACAAAGCTATTGATAGGTTAAAAAAATTTATAAATTATTTTGAATAGCAAGATAATTCTATGTATAATATTAAAGATTTAAAAATATTTTAAAAGTATTTACAGATAGCCAAAATAAAAGATTTTAATTCTAAAAAACAAAGTACTATTGATATGTATGAAATATAAATTTATAATAATAATTTTAACAATTGGTAGTTATGATAGTTAGTAAAGAAATTATAGTTAATAATCTAATTTTATTAAAATAAAGGATTTGTATTACAAACTTTTATGAGTTTTTCATATTCACATTTGTGTAAGACAAAAAAGTATAAATTAAAGCTGAGATTATGGGATGAGTGGTTAGAAGATAGAGGGGAAAAATATAAGTATTTTTAAAAAAAAGTATTTTCGCAATATTATTTTCATGATAATTAATTAAATTTAAATAGATTTAATTTATATTAAAGTTATTTTCAAAAAACTTTTTTTAATAAGATGTAAATTAAAATAAAATAGTAATAAATTAAATAAATTTTTATTTGATTATTTAATTAATATAATAAATTATGTAAAATTTAACGTCAAAAATCAGTAAACTTTATTAAATAAAAAATTAATTTTTTACATAAAATTAATGATCTTATTTAATCTAGTCAATCTGATCTTTAAGCTAATCCTAGTCTTATATTAAAAAAGAAAGAAGAACATGAGAATTTAGAAATTTTAAATAAACGAAAGAATAAAATAAAATAAGAAAATGAAGCTTACTATAATTGTCTAGAATCCAGATCTGAAAAGCTAAAAAAAATATCTAAAAAAGAAAGTAAACAAAAGATTAAATCAAAGTAATAAAATGAACTTACCACCTTGAATATAGCTGAAGAGTCCGAAGATCTAAAAAAAAAGAAGAAATTAGTTGATTTAATAATTAAGCAAAAGAAAAATGAAGTAAAAAAAAAAGTAATAAACTACACATCTTGCATCTTGAATCTAGTCGAAGAGCTCAAAGATTTAAAAAAGAAGAAATTAGTTAATTTAACAATTAAGCAAAAGGAGAACAAAGTAAAGAAGAAAATAACGAACCACTCATCTTACATCTTAGATTCAGCTAAAAAGCCCAAAGATCTAAAAAAAAAATCAGTTGATTTAACAATTAAGCAAAAGAAGAATAAAGTAAAAAAGAAAATAATGAACTACTCATCTTGCATCTTAAATCTAGCCAAAGAGCCTAAAGATCTAAAAAAAGAAATCAGTTGATTTTATAATCAAGTGAAAGGAGAACAAAGCAAAGAAGAAAGTAACAAAGTAAAGAAGAAAGTAATAAACCATCCACCTTGCATTTTAAATTTAGCCAAAGAGTCCAAAGATCTAAAAAAAGAAAAAATTGGTTGATTTGATAACCAAGTAAAAGGAGAATAAAGTAAAGAAAAAAGTAACAAACTATTTACTTTACATCTTAGATTTAGCTGAAGAATCTAAAGATTTAAAAAAGAAATTGGTTGATTTAATAATCAATTGAAAGGAGAATGAAGCAAAAAAAAAAAATGAAACTTACTGCTTTAGATCCAGCTAAAGTGTTGAAAAATCTAAAAAAAAAAAAAAATTAGTTAATTTAATAATCAAGCGAAAGAAGAACGAAGCAAAAAAGAAAAGAAATAAAACTTATCAGTTTAGATCTAGCCGAAGTATAAAAAAATCTAAAAAAAAATTGGTTGTTAATGAACAAAATAATGATAAACTATATATAAACTATAGATATAATAGATGTAATAAAATAAATATAATATTAATACCAGTAATTTTAATTTTTGAAATTATATAATCATATATAAGCACACCTTTATACAATTACACTATAAGGTAATCCTGAAGAGTGTGATTGTAAAGAGAATTGACTATATACACTTTTTGCTATTAAATATTACTGCACATCTATAGTCATGTAATGTAAGAATTATTAAATCTTTTAAAATTGTAAGTTTATTAATATTTTATTAATTTAAAATAAAAATTTACAATGTAGATTTTTTAATAATTCAGACATAATATCAAAAATTACTTATTAAAAATAAGAGTAAATCATATGAAATTTATAAGAATTGAGAAAAAGATCACTTTATTAAACATTTATGATACTATTAATTTTAGTAATAATATTTAGAATTCTGTAAATCAACAAACAATTTTTAATTGTTAATAGCATATAGGAATTCTTCTATATGATAAAATAAATAATGAAATCAAAAATTATAATAATAATCAAGCAATTTAAGATAAAACAAAAATGCAAGAACTAATTTACTAACTTCTATTTGATGATCATATAGATGTAACAGATTTTTTTTTAATTAATAATAACTTGAAAGGTAGTGAAGAATTAACTAAAGTGATTATATTTATGGTAAAATTTAAGAATAATAAACTAGAAATAGATATAAATAAAAAACTTTTAGAAATAGTTTTAAATAAAAAACTTTAGGTTATTTAAAAAATCTTATTTTATATTTGAATATACATCCAATAGATCAATTAATTTAAATAAATTAAATATCTTGAAAAAATTAAAATGTTAAATATTAATATTATACATTAATAATACAAAACAACTACATTAGATAATTTTATTTAATAATACATATTATAATCCTAATATTATAATAATAATATAATATAATAATAAATTTTGATTATTATACCAATTTTATATATAGTATTTTTAAATAATTCAGTAATAATATTGATTAATATAATATAATAATATAGGTATATAAAAATTTCATTTAATACTGATAATTCTATATACTGATATTTTTTACTAAAACTAAAGCATCAGTATATCGAGATTTGACTGTATTCATATTATTATATATTTAACCATTATAATTAATTTGACTCTTATAATTAATTTTGACTTTAATTTTAACTATAACCTTAAAGTAAATTTTTAAATTTTAATTTTAATTTCAAATATATTATATATTATGAATAAACTCCCTCTTCTCCCTATAAAATAATATTATTTTGACCTTTTTCTTAGATGATTTGTAAAACTTTTAAGTTTTATTTAGTAACTTTAATTATTACTTTATAATAAAAAAATCTTTTAAATTAATTTATATTTTAATTTTTACATAAATTTAGATATAAATTTTTTTAACTTTAGATTATAATAAAAGAATAAATTTAAATTATTTATACAAGTATTCTAAAGGTTAATCAATTATCAAATATTTTTTTATTATATAATCTAAAAAAAACTATAAAATTATTAATTATAATTTATATTAATATTTAATATTCAAATTTTTTTTATATATAAGTTTTTATTTTAAGTATTTTTGTTTTTAATGTTTTATAAAAAAATTTTGTTTTTTTGTTTAAGAAATGAGAATAAAAGAATCAATGATAATAATACAATTGAAAAAAAAAAAAAAAAATCAAAATATTTATAAAGAAATTCTTTTTAAAATCATCAAAAGAAAAGAAAAAATTTTTTTTTTTTTGATTTTTTTTTTTTTTTTTTTTTGATGATGCAATGTTAAAAGATACAATCAAAACTGTTATCATACATACATACAAATAAAAACTATATATAAAAAAAAACTGTGTACATCTTTTGTTTCAAACCAACCATATTTACAACAATTTATACCATTTTTTTGGTTTCGTTTTTCATAAAATAAACCCAAAATAAACACGTGATTTTTTGGATAGAGAAAAAATATATATAAATAAAAAAGTAACCATGATATTTATGGGTCTTATTGTCGATTTCTCTCTAAAGAACCACCCCCAGCTGTGACTTCATTAGCTACTTTCTTTGCCAATGCCATGCGGAAATCTTCTATTCCATCCATATTTCCTATTAATATAGAATTGCTATTACCTACACTATTTCGAGTTCCAGGCGCACTCGCACTAGATCCCATGCTACTCGATGAAGAAGCACTTGCACTACGTTGCATTAATGCGGCAGGTTTTGGTAGCAATGGAGGAGGAGTCGCTGAACGTGGCTCCTCTAATGATCTACGCGTTGAAATTCCAGGTGCATAAGTAAAAGGCTTTGCACCAGGAGAATTAGCCGAAGTAGTACGTCCATGAGCTTTCATAAAAGTAGCTGTGGGACTTTTTGGTACCAGTTCAATACTAGATGAACTTCGAGAATGGGATGCTGCACGCATCATAGCAGTGGGACTTTTAGGAGTTTCAGTGGCTTCGTAACTGCCAAACATTACTCTCATAGTTCTCCAACTAGTTCTTTTATTACTAGATATTGGAGTTGGCATTATAATTGTTGGTTCTGCATGAATTCTGGAAAGTTCAACCTTACAAATTGTTTCTGCATTGTCTTTCTCCTTTTCACACTCACTAAATTTATTTTTCTCTTCCTTTTCTTTTTCATCACGTGCTTTATCCATACTACTACGTGATCCAAAGAAAAAATTTCCAACCTTTTCTGTAATGTTCCTTTTTTCCTTTTCTTTTTCTTTAACATTGCAAACTTCTTTATCTGATATGGGCCCAGCCCTATCCAATTTAGATGTGATTGATGCCGTGGGTGCTGCATCAACTCCTTCTTCCAAACTATGAGGACGCGAATCTCCGCTACCACTTGTTGAACTAGCTCTCCCTATTCCACTACTAGTACTAGCATTCTCCCCAGTACTCGTACCGCTTCCGCCAACAGTGCTTCCCGTACTACCACGATATGCACTGCTAGCATTTGATATTATACTGTTTGGAGTCCCACTCCACGAAGCTGTTCCGGATGCTCGACAGCCATTTTTGTACTTATGTGGCTCACGCATTAGGCTCAATTCATCCACACTTTTTTCTGGAATCCATACCCTTGTTAATAGATAATGTGTTATTAACTGTTGCTTTTCTTCAATAGATTCTTCTTCTTCTTCACTCCTATGATTATATTTATAACCACTGCTACGATGAAGAGCTGCACTAATGCTTGCAGTGCGAAAATGTTTGGTCGATGCTTTTATGTATGTTACAGGTGGAATAGGTTGATATTTAGGTCCATGTTGATATCTCATCATAGTTTGTAATAATTCTTGTACACGAGGATCTTCCTGTAAAGATTGCATTGCTCCAGGAGAAGTTAAAGTTATCATTGATGTTGTAGAACGAGGAGTTGTTGGTACATGATTGATATTATTATTAGACGATGATACTGAATTTGATGAACCTGCAGATTTAACAGCAGCCAATAAATAGGTAGCATCCATAATAAATGTTCCTAAAAATGGTATAGTAGGCTTCCTTAAGAAACCTTCTCGTTGTATGGTCTCTCGATACTTTCCATAATTTCTCGTTTCACTCATCATATCACACAATGCTTCTAACCTTACCATACTCTTTTTCGGAATACAAGCCCATGTTCTTTTTAATCTTTTTATTGGTGGTGTTCCCAATGCAGCAAGGATTGCCTTTAAGGTTTGGAAATTGTGTAATTCGTGTAACTTAACGGCTACTTTAACCCAGTGGTTTATAATTTGTGCACGTGAGGAAGCCTCTAAGGGTAATAAAATAGAACGTTCTACAACCCTTGTGAGATAGTTAAAAAAGTCCGTTGAGGCAGTGATTTTTGAGTCAGGACTCTTTGCGGAATGTGTAAGAAGGGTCGTTGGATCTATTTCCAAAAAGATTGCAGATTCAATTAAAGTTAATTGATACGCAATCATATGAGGAGCGAATTCTAAAATATCCGGATCTGCGGCAGCTTTATAAACTAATTTACGAGATCTTGTTATTGTTTGTTTTAGACCAGCAACTGTAGTTCCATACTTCTCAATCGCCTCATTAATTTCCTCATCTGGAAGTTCTGTCCGTGATAACTCGTCGGAGTCAGACTCTGAATTACCAGCTTCTCTCTTTTTAGATATGGCACGATATTCTGCCAATTTTGTTTCTAATGTTTGAATTTTTTGTTCCAATTGAGTATGTTGAGTTATCAAAGGTGACGCTGGAATTTCAGGCACATGATAAGAATATTGTGATGAAGAAGGTGAACTTGGTGATTGAGCATTTTCGCTTTCAGTCGATACGATGGCAGGTACCAAATTATTTGGATCAACAGCACCTTCAGGAATAACACTGATCATTTTTGGACGTTGTTCAAATAAATTTGGCATTGACACTGGAACAGCTATTGCTCCATAAAATGAGGCAGGGGTTGTAGGGGATGTTAAATGTGAAGAATAGGGACTCTCCTCATCCGTTGGAGAATCTGTTATAGAACCTGTTATCGAACCTGTTATCGAACCTGTTATCGAACCTGTTAGGGTAGGCCGCCTTCTAGATGTTGTCACAACACGGCCAGGAGATGAAGAGCGTCGACGAAGTGATGTTTGTAGAATTGCAACATCTAAAGATGACTCTGATCTACGAAGATACGAACCTATAAAAAAAGTGTTAAAAATACATAATAAATCATAATTAAACATGTGATTAAGCCGTACCGTTTCTTTCAACATAATCATCATCATCATCATCGTCCGAATCAGAACTATCCGCATCGTCATCCTCACCTTCGCCGGAAACAACATGCGCATCCCTACCACTGCCGGAAACCTCTATATCTACTAAATATTTTTTCATGCTAGCAGTTCGTACGGGTTTTGGCGGTAATGGAGGCTTTAAGGCCGGTGGTTCATTTTTGGGGTAATTTGACGACGATCCATCTTCGCCTACTTTATTAAAAGATCTGCGCATTGGTTTCGGCGGTATTGGAGGAGCTCTGTGTGGTGATAAATTGTGTGGATGTTCCTCTTGTTGTGGTGTCGGTGGAAATATCGCTATATTGAGATTTGGATTTCTTCGTGGTATGGGTGGAGTTTGATGTTTGACTATGATATCTTCAGCATATGATAGGCATGTTCGAGATAAAGCAAAAATTGAAGATAGAGACGCCGGTTTTGATGCTACAACTATAAGATTGCACGATCCAATTTATAAAATATAGAAAAGATAGTTTAGTTACCATTGGCCTCTTTAAAAAAAAATTTCTTTTTCTGTTTTTTTTTCATTGGAGAAATTTCTCTCTAAGATTTTAAACAAACAAATCCTTTAACCGGTTTTGGACGACCGTTCAAGAATTAATAAAATTTAAATTCTTACCATTATTTACAAATTTGATGCTATGTAGCTCCCTTGTTACTACATCCAGTGCACTTATATATGAAAAGTAGGCATCCTGAATACATTGCGCAAAAGATAATCAAATCAGACACAAAAATTAAGATCAAAGAATGTTAAATAATAGATGTAGGTATAAATATCAATTTTATTTTTATTTTATTATATATATATATTTTTTTTTGTTTATGTAAAAAAAACAAATCACCTTTACATTTCCAGAAGATAAATAATCAGTGGCATCTTTCAAAAGTTCTTGTATATTATCCATAACTCTCTAACTTTCTTACAACTTATTTTAAATAATTTGCAACTATTCACAATTTGGTCGGAACCGCCACCTAAGCCCGTAATGCTTTCTTTTAAATTTTTGTCGTTATAATATTGTAATGTTGCTTTTTGTTGAAAGTAAACACTTTTTTAGTTTTATAAGTACGGGACAAGAAAATAAAATAAGAAACGATAAACTTAAATGGTACATGTAAAGCTTGATGATCTTGTTAAATCAAACAAATGTCATTATCGTTACAGCAAAAAAAAAAAAGTTTGGGTAAAAATATTTTCAATGATATCTTTGTCCTAATGTTTGTTAATTTGAATTTATTTTTTTTTTTATATACCGGGTGAAACTTAATAGATTACACCCAAAAGAAAAATTATTTACAAGATGGAGTAAGAAAATATAAATTGGCTGGTTGAAGAACAACAAATAGTTCGGGAATATGAATATAATGAAACAAATAAAACAAGCGATGGTCTTGTAGTGCAATGGTGGTCTCGATGTCCTTACGTCATACAAGGATGATAAGCTTCGGAGGATACTCGATTTATTAAAATCGAGAAGAGTCGACTCAAACACCTCACTTAAAAAAAGATCACCAAATTCGGGCTACAAATATGTACAAGCGTTAATTAAAATTACAAAATTTGCTTCGTTACTTTATTTGGTACATATCATGTGATTTCCATAAAAGGATTGATTTTAAAAACAAAACATTTTCAATTCATTTTTTTTTTTTTTTTTTCCTAATTCCTTTATCATGGGAGTTAAAGGTTTATGGAAACTAATTTCGCCTGTAGGCCGAAATGTTAAACTTGAGTCTTTGAATAATAAAAGACTCGCGATCGATATCCTTTACTTAGAAATTTCGTGTGAACAATTTACAAGAATGTATTTTTATTTTTATCCTTAATAAAATAATTACATGCTAGCATCTGGTTATATCAATTCTTAACTGCAATGCGTGATAAAGAAGGGAATGGACTAAAAAATGCACATTTATTGGGCTTTTTTAGAAGGATATGTAAACTTTTATTTTATAATATCAAACCAGTATTTGTGTTTGATGGTGGTGCTCCAGAATTGAAACGTTTGACTTTGGTTTGTTTCAGTTCTACTTTATTATTTTCTTGTTTATAATAAACTTTCAACTAAAAGTAATATGGCCCATTTATTATGTGATGTAGAATGAACGTCGTAAGAGACGAACCGGTAATGCCAATAATCTACAAAAGACTGCGGAAAAACTTTTGTCAGCTCAGTTGAGACTTCATGCTGTTCAGGAATCAAAGTAAGATAATGTTAATTGAAAAGAAAATATATGTCAATTAATTTTTTAAAGAGATCTTATTTAATTATCGATATAATTTTTCAAAAAATAGAGGATCGTGTAAAAAAGTGATAACTGACGATTTTAATGAAAACAAAATGAGTAACACGAGTCCGGAAAGACTCTTTAGTCGAAGAAAGCGAGATGAATATGATTTACCTTCCATATCAGGAGGAATCGAGTAAATATGATCAAAATTCGACAATAAATAAATATATATAAATATTGCTAATTTATATTACTTTATAGAGCCATGGTCACTAAAGATGATCCTCGTCTTGCAACTGAAGATGATCTCAAAAATTTTATTAGAGAATATAATAAGGCTTGTAAAAACAAAATAATGATATTTTGGCGGAAATAAGTCATTATCAATTGAATTTGAAATTATTTTTTTATTAAATAATAGCCTGAGGAAATAGATATTGACTCTGAAGCATTTAGATCCCTTCCTTTAGAAACACGATATGAAATCTTAGAAGAGCTTCGAAACAAAAGTCGACGAACATCTTGGAATCGATTTCATGAGATTTTCGGCAATGCTCAAATATCCTTTTAATTTAATTTTATACTCGATACTATTATTTATTATTTTATTTTTTCTTAATTATTTTATCATGTATACACCGCCATGGATTTTTCACAACTTCAAATAAAATATCTAGTGAAAAGAAATAATCTAACACAAAAATTAATTGATGTTACAAGTAATGATACAGACCCAAATAACACAACACCAAAACGCATAGTATCAGAACGTAATAAAAAATATGTATTGATAAAAAACAAGGAAGGAAGTACGGGGTGGACAATGAGTTCTGTGGATGAAAATAAACACGAGAACAATGATAAGCAAGGTCATACGGTTGAAAGGCCGGTTTATATGGAAAGTTCAGAGATTGATGATAAAAATTCATTGGTCAATGGAGAGAATAATGAATTTGAAGAACTTGAATTGCCTAAGTAAGATATAGAATGAAAGCATCTTCATTATTTACTTTGAACCTTTAATAATAAAACGGTTTGTTTGTTCGGAAGGTCAGCTCTATCTTTTGACAATTGTGAATATCAAGAATATAAAGGTAATAATTTAAGTTAAAAGGTAATTTTATCGGTCGTAATTTTTTAACCTTTTAATTATTATTACAGAACGCACGCCAATAACAAGCGATGATTGGAATAGCTTACTTTTGGATAAAAATGCTTATGTTGAAGAAAATGAAAGCATTGAATCGGTTATCAAAAAATTCAAAAGACTGGAGTCTGAATCATTTGAAATGTCACCAAATAAACTCAATGATGATGTTTCATCATTATCAATAAACTACGATGATATTGATACGTTTATGTCAATGGAACCAGATGAATTCTTTGCTTTTTGGCTTTCGCAGATGTCACCAGATTTTCAGAAGGAATATAACTATCATGATGAAATGCTTCATAAAGCTATTTATGTTTGGGATGAAGATGAATTAGAACAGCAAAAGAAATCTGTCACAAAAAAATTAGGAAAATTAAGAGAGTCTGATGAGCAAAAGGCGAATGCTTTAAATTTCTGGCAAAATTTCTTGAAGGTTACAGCTGAATTTCGCAGGATAAATTCTGACATTAATCAAAATAAGGATGAACTTAATGATAAACAAGATCTTGAAATTGAAATGTCAGATAGTCCTATGGATTTAAAAGAACAAAAATATAAAGAGATATGTATGAGAGAAACAAATCACATAATACAAAAGGTTGTGCATACAATAAAAAAAATTAATATCAATTTTGAATCATTACTCTTGCCGGTTAATCATGTATCTTCTTATCACACTTCAACTCTCGATGTGCCTTTTGAAGATAGAGAAACCGTTGCAGGTAAAATTTGATTTTAATACACTGAAACATTTCTTATTTGATGTTACAATATTTTATACATTTTCATCATAAAAGAAATTAGTGATTTCGAAGAAGTTGAATTACCAACAAACCCTGTTGATTCTGGTTATCAATCTACAAAAATTAATCCGCAATTGATGGCAACTTCAAATATTAGTGTAGAATTTTCCGATACAGAATATGATAGTCAAACGAATGTGTTGATAGATACTTTAGAAGTTGAGGACATAAACAATATATCCAAAGATAAATATATCAAAATTTCTTCTGACGAGGATGAAGAATGTAGTTATGCAGAAAAATTCGAACCGGCAAGTAACAGTTCTGATGATGAGATTCCAAAACAACTCACAGAAGAAGAATCAGAATTTGCTAGGTTTTTATCAGAGTTGAAGAAAAAGGATTTGAATTCAATACAACAAGAATTGAATACTGAAGTTCAGCAACTAAACGAGCAACGAAAACGAGAAAAACGAGATGCTGATAGCGTGACACAAACAATGATAAGTGAATGCCAAGTACGTTTAATTGAATTTCATCTAATGTTTCATTTCAATGATATTATTTAATATTATTGCCTTAATTCTCTCGATATTACGATAGAAACTCTTGCAATTATTTGGTATTCCATATATCATAGCACCAATGGAAGCTGAAGCACAATGTGCCGAATTGCTTCGTCTCGAACTTGTGGATGGAATCGTTACTGATGATAGTGATGTCTTTTTGTTTGGAGGAACGCGGGTATACAAGAACATGTTCAATCAACAAAAATATGTTGAACTTTACCTTTTACAAGATTTAGAACAACACATGGGAATAAATCGTGAAAAGTTGATTCATTTAGCTATACTCTTAGGAAGCGATTATACAGAAGGTCTACCTGGTATCGGAGTTGTTAGCGCCATAGAAATATTAAATGAATTTCCTGGTGAAAAAGGTTTAGAGCATTTTAGAGATTGGTGGCTGGACGTTCAAAATGGAACGAGTGGACCAGAAAATAATGAGAGTGATTTCAAAAAGAAATTTGTTAGTATATATTGTATGTTAATGATACATTATTTATGTGTATAAATATGTGTCAATATATAATAATATCATTAATTCATATAACAGCGTAAGAAGATGAAAGCTTTATTATTATCAAAGAACTTCCCAAATCACCGTATATGGGACGCTTATTATAGACCACTAGTTGATGATTCAAAAGTTCAATTTCAATGGACCATTCCAAATTTAGATGACCTTCGAGAGTATGTATTACCTTTTTTTTTTTTTTCAAAAAATGTTTTATTATTATTAAAATGATAACTATTAAATTAGATTCATAACTTTTTAAGCTTTTTGATGGAAAATTTTTCATGGACACATGAGAAAGTCGATGAAACACTTGTACCACTTATGAAAACTTTTGTTAAGAAGAAGGTAAATGAACTACGCGTTACATTGTTAATAAGTTAATATATTCTTAATTATTAAATAATTATTTATTGTAAATAGTCAGAGGAAAGTAACCAAATAACTCTGGATGGTTTTTTTGCTTATCCGTTAAGCAGTAGTAAGTCACATCAAAGTACGAGAATACAGCGCATTGTGGATTCTTGGAGAAGTGGTGAAACTTATGATAATGAAAGTCGAAGTAATGATGGTAATGAATCGTCTCAAAGACGGAAGAAGCGATCTCAAAAAAAATCAATCGATGTTATTACCATTGACTCATCAAGTAATTCAGAGCAAGAGACCATTCATAAAAAAAGGAAAAGGCAAAAAACCAAGAAAAGGTCTTCAAAATAATAAACCTTAGTTTTGTACTGAAAAATCGCGCGTGACAAATTTTAATAAACCACAGCCTCGTTACTTACAAAGCCTAATTACTAAGCTACAAAACTTTTTGATCAAACTTCCAAAGCCCCGATCTATCCGAAAGGCTATGTATGGCATAGAAATTGCTAAAGCGGCCCTTGTGGCCATGCAATATTCCAAGAATTGGAATATTCCCGTAATTTTTTTTTAATGTGTGACAGATTGCTCCAAAAGTCCATTTACTTATAATTTAATAATTTTATTAATAAGGTTAATTAATAAATGTGGCGAGTAAACTATCTATAGATGTGGCCATCAAATATTTTTTTGTTAAAATAAAATTTTAAGTGCGATTGATATTGTTTTCAAGCCAGAACATTCTTTTCTTAAAATGTGGCAAATATTTAAGGATACAATACATCATCCAAACTTATTATTTATATAATAACATGTCACATATATTCTGAAACGGAAAAACCCCCCCCCCAAAAAAAAATTTGCAATCCCACAGCCTCCCGGGATGATAATTTCGTGTATATATATATATATATATATAAATATCAAAATATTTCTTAAAAGTCCGTCACTTTTTTATCCTTTGAAACGAAAAATTAAATAAATTAAATAATAAATAAATAAATAAACACGATTTCATTTATAAAATCCAAACAAAATAAGTTTTATTGACCAAATAATAAGTTTCGCGTCCTTTTTGAATTTTATATAATGTCTCAAGGTGGGTATCCTCCTCCAGACCGACGACAGTATAGCGGTTACCCTCCAAGTTCAGAGCCAACACAGCAAGTTTACCCTCAATTCCCGGGCCAAGAACAACAACCACAGCAAGGTTATCCACCGACATTACCAACCGCGTCTTTTTTAAACACTGACCCATCTGCACAACCTTTGCTACCTTCAACTTCTAGTGGTGGTGGTTCGGTTTCGTTTGCACCAGACCCAGAACAACTTTCAAAACATTATGGTCAAGCTCCTGTTCGTCAACCACGTCGTTACAAAACGACCAAACGCGTTGAACTTTTCCAAGGAAATTTAGTTTTAGATTGTCCTGTGCCCACAAAGCTTTTACAAATTGTTCCTAGAAAGGATGATAGAGAATTCACTCATATGAGGTATACTGGTTGTACTTCCGACCCTGACAACTTTAAGAAGGATCGATATACGCTTCGTCAACAACTTTATGATCCTCCTAGACCAACCGAGCTGTTCATTGTGCTAACTATGTATAACGTAAGTATTGCATTAATGTAATAATACACGTTTGAGATGACGTTAAATCATCCGGACTTAAGATTAACTTTTATATATATCTTAACATTATAGGAAGATGAAATTCTTTTTGCTCGTACTTTTCATGGTGTTGTAAAAAACATAGGTCATCTTTGCTCTCGTGATCGATCCCGTGTTTGGGGTAAAGATGGGTGGAAAAAAGTTGTAGTATGTATAGTATCTGATGGACGAAAAAAGATTAATCAACGTACTTTGTCTTATTTGGCTGCTATTGGTGTCTATCAAGATGGTGTAGCCAAAAACAAAGTTAACGAAAGAGATGTTACTGCTCACATTTTTGAATACACCACCCAAATTTCAATTGATCCTGATATGAAATTCGTGGGTGCTGATAAGGGTATTGTCCCTGTTCAAGTTCTCTTTTGTCTAAAGGAAAAAAACGCGAAAAAGATTAATTCCCATCGCTGGTTCTTTAACTCTTTTGGTCACATACTTAATCCAAATGTTTGTGTCCTCCTTGATGTTGGTACCAGACCTGGTGGCACCTCTATTTATCATTTGTGGAAGGCTTTCGATATCAATTCAAATGTCGCAGGTGCTTGTGGTGAAATTGTTGCTATGAAGGGTAAAGGTGGTGTGAATTTGTTAAATCCCATGGTAGCAGCTCAAAATTTTGAATACAAAATGTCAAATATCTTGGATAAACCCCTTGAATCTGTCTTTGGATATATCACTGTGCTACCAGGTGCCTTCTCAGCTTATCGTTTCATTGCTCTACAGAATGATCAAAACGGAAATGGTCCATTAGCTTCTTATTTTATGGGTGAGGCTCAACATGGTGGTGATGCTGATATTTTCACCGCCAATATGTATCTCGCCGAGGATCGTATTCTTTGTTTTGAGTTAGTAGCGAAGCGTAATTGTTCTTGGGTTTTGCATTATGTGAAATCTGCTTATGCTGAAACCGATGTACCAGATACTGTTCCTGAATTGATTTCACAAAGACGACGTTGGTTGAATGGATCCTTCTTCGCCGGTGTTTATGCTATTTGTCATACTTTTGCCATTTGGAGAAGTGACCATTCCGCCATTCGTAAAGTCTTATTACACGTTGAAATGTTTTACCAAGCTTACAATTTATTATTTTCTTGGTTCGCTTTGGTAATCTTATATTCAAATACATATCTCGTTCCGTGATATATCTTATTTATTATTTTAAATAATATTAATCTTTTTTTTTTTTTTTTAAAAAAAAAAAAAAATTTAGGGTAATTTCTATTTAACTTTTTATATTTTGGGTAATTCTCTCTCAAAACAAGATGTTGTTGAAGGTCTTTGGAGTGTGACAGCCGGGGAAATTATATTCCAAATATTACGATATATTTTTTTGACACTGCTAATTATTCAGTTTATTCTTGCTATGGGTAATCGACCTCAAGGGTATATATATATATATATATATTTTTTTAATAAATGTTCCACTATATCAAGATAACACCAATCAATTAATTCATACTTTAAACATTTCTAGGTCAAAATGGGCATATATATTTTCAATAGCATTCTTTGCGGGTCTTATGATTTATATGTTGTTTGCGGCTTTTTGGCTTACTTATAAAGGAGTTTCGATTCAGATGGGAATTCTTGAAAATGAGAATCAAATTACCGGAAATAATGTTAACACAGCTAGTGCTATAATTAACGATTCAACTTTCCGGAACATTATTCTTTCCGTTATTTCAACTTACGGGTTATATTTTACAGCCAGTTTTTTATTCTTTGAACCTTGGCATATGTTTTCAAGTTTTATACAATATTTGTTATTGGTTCCATTCTATGTTAATATTTTGAACGTTTACGCATTTTGTAATGTACACGATGTCAGGTAGCTATCTCCTTTTTTATTTTTTATTTTTTAAAAAAAGCATATGTTAATTTATTATTATTATATAGCTGGGGAACTAAAGGTGACACGTCAGTAAAACAAGATTTGGGTACGGTAAATACCACAGGGGGGAAAGGTGAAGTTGAAATTGAGGTTCCAGTTGAACAAAAAGATATTAACTTCGCATATGAGGAAGCATGTGGCGAATTATCGCGTCGCCCGGAAGAAGTAGTTCAGCATCGTTCACAATCCGAAAAACAAGATGATTATTACAAGGCTTTCCGTACACAAGTCGTTTTATTCTGGATTCTTTCCAATGCCGCGTTAGTTGCTGGTATAACGAATGCTAGTAATTCAATAAATACAATCTTTGCAGAACAATACGAACGTAGCAATATTTATATGGCATTTGTACTTTGGTCTGTTACTGGGTTAGCTGCTTTTAGATTTATGGGTAGTTGTACATATTTATTGTTTAGATTGTTTACTGGTTAGTTAGATTTGCTTCATAAAAAGTATTATTTATTTAGAATAATATTTATTAATTAGATAGTATTTATGTAAAACAGATAATTAATGTTTAACAATTATAATTTAATTATAATAAAAAAAGCTATGGTGTATAAATCAATTTATCACGTTAGGTAGTTTTTATAAACATGATCTGCATTAGCCGAACGATATCTACGCCCACTGTAAAGGAAAAACAGAAAAGAACGTCCAGTTGAAAAAAAAAATAAAAAATCTTGTTCGAAGCAAGTAATTATAATATCGAGTCTTGCCCAATGAATTCATTTTCTCCCCTGATTGACGAAAGATAAAAAACAAAATTTAGGTTACCCTACCTTGTTTTTTACTAGTATTAGCGACAAAATATTTTTCTGGAAACTTTGTTTTCAGAGGTGGGATTTTATCTCTCGTAAATTTTCCAAATTGAAACTTTTGTGGAATTTAGAATTGCTAACAAATTACCAAATTCTTCAAAAGTCAAAATAAACTTTTTAAGTTGTGCTATTTCTTTGTTTAGGATTCAATAATTTCGTGTTTTGTTTGTTTATAAATTTATTTGTTTCTCCATTTTACTTAAAAAGTGATTTTTACATAAAAGATTTAAAAATTATATCAACGTGCCCGTATATATAATAAATAAATCATGCATCAGTGAAGCATCCTGTCAAAGTATAATTATGAAAGATACCGCGTTCCTCAACAATAATTCCCCAAAGAATTTTACATTGGGAATGTTGAAGAGCAACAAAATATTCTGGTCACAAAAAATATCAAGAATCTGATTAAATCCTAAGTTTTCTTTTAAAATTTAAAAATTTATATATCTATATACAGTATATGTGAATAAGTCTTAATTAATTGGGGTGATAATGGATAAAAATTCACTTTTACGGATTTTTTTGATGAAATATTTAATTGCTTGTGGACATTCTTCTCGCTAAAAGGTTCTAAATCTTTAATTTGAGTAATTTGGTGATTTATTAATATATAAGTAACACAATAACTTAAAAATAATCACCTCACTTTTTTGATATACTAAACAAAAATAAAATTTTAGAAAGAAATAGGAAGAAAGATTTAGTGTTATAAAGATGGGAAAATACATTGATTCTAATAAAAAACTTATTGATTATTTTAGAAATTATAAAGTCTCGTAATTAGCAAATAGTGAATAAATAAATGATGCTAAGACTCATATTAAATGGCTTAGGATTTGTGTATTCCCTCCTTCTATTGCTACCTATCATTTTTTGATTCTATATATATCTTAAAAATTAGGCCGGGCAAAAAAGATTCTCGTGACATAAAATTTATAAATTTGACAGTCACCTGATTTTTTTTTTATATATTAAATTTTTTTTTATGTATTTTATTTATATTTTGTATTATATTTAAAGATTGTTAAATCAATCTGTAGATTTTCTTTTTTCTTAAAAAAATTGCCAATAAACATTACAGTCAACTCTTGTTATAGCGAACTCTTGATATAACGAATTTTTTGAACAAATATAATAAAAATACTCTTGTTATAGCGAATTGGCCAATCAAATCTCTTAAAATCTTCACTATAGCCTTATAGCGAAGTTGAGGTCTAGGACATAGAGTTCGTTATAACAAGAGTTTACTGTATACATATTATATTTAATTCTAGAAGAATTTTTTAAGATGTAGTTTAAATAAAATATGATAAGAATACCAAGTATTAAATAATGAAAAAATCGCAAAAATAATGTTAAAATTTAATATATATAAATAAAGTATACGCTATTATAATTTCATTATATAAAGTCATGTAATAAAATATTTTACTATAAAAAATTCATAAATTTTGGAAAAATGAGATAGGTATATTATAAGAATCTAAAAATATTTTTTTGCTTAGTCTTAATTGTATTTGTTTTATTAGCTTTTAATATATAAAATAACAATCAAAATTTTTTTTGATAAATGTAATTAGTAATATAAATTATAATATACATATAATAAAATTTAACTTTACAAGTATATTATTTAAATCTTAAATTTTAAAAATATTTGAAGTTTTTTCAAAATTCTTTATTGTTAAATTAATTCAAAATTTTCTTTTCTTTTTCTACCATTTTTATATTTTTCTTATTTTTTTCTTCCTTTGTTTCTATATTTCATTTCTATCTTTCTTTTTTCTTTAATTTACTTTTTAGTATTTTAAATTTAAACTCATTATACTATTATATCTTATTTTTAATTTAAACTTATTGTACCATTATACTATAATAATTTTTTAGATTATATAATCATTAATTATATAAATATCTATTTTATTTAAAACTTTCTTTTTAAATTAAACTATTTAATTATTTCTTATTCTTTTGGTTTTTTTCTTTTATATCATATGTTTTATTATGTCTTAAGTAATATTTTTTAAGATTTTTTATTATTATTTTATTATCTAATAAATAGTATTATAATAATATTTATTTTGTTAAAAAAAGACTTTATAATTGACTAAAATGAGTTAATTTATATTAGTTATAATATTAATCTATAATTATGATAATTTTTTAGAAATAATACTAAAATATTATTTTATTAAAAAATATTGAAATATTTAGAGGTATTAAAAACTATTATTCTAATATTGAAAATATTTTTAATTATTAGAAAGTTCATTTACGTTCATAATATCTTTATTATTATTAATTAATGTAAAAATTTTTTATTTTTCCTTTTTTTAGTATTTGTTAGAATTTCTTTCAAAGATAAATTAATTTTTATGATATTTTCTGAAGCTAAACTATTTGAAAAACTATTTAAAGAGACTGTTAATTTAATTGTTTATGTAATTTTTATAATATAAAATAATTGTGATTAATATTTTTATTATTATTTTTTTTGATAATGGTGATTAAGTAAAAAAGTTAATTAAAAAGCTTAAAAATACTTTATTAAAATTAATAAAAAATAAATAAATAAAATAAAAATAATTATTTTTAGATAATCAGATGTAATATAAGTAAATCATATAATGAATTAATTTATAAGAATATATAAATAAGTTAAAACACTAAAACAAAATTAAAATAAATAAGTAGAAAAGTATTTTTTAAACTTTTTTTTATAAAATTCAAAATGAATTTTACTTTCAACATTTTTAATTTTTCTTTATTAATTATAATTAAATACTTATTTAAAAAAAAAAAATAAAATTTTGTATAATATAATACAAATGTAATTTTAATTATATAAATTATTATTTTATATAACTTTAAAAATATAATAAATAAAAAAAAAAAATTTATTTAAAAATTAATTATAATAATTTTTTTTTATAAAATTTAATACTTTGTAATATATATTTATTTTAAAGATTAATCTAATTGTAATAATATATTATATATAACAACTATTAGTAAAACTAATAAAATCATTTTAATTTATTTATAATATAAATAAAAATATCAAATATTATCAGCTGCTATAAGATTGTTACATATTGTTATAATTAAATTAATTCTTATTTTAATATTTAAAAATTATATAAATAAACAATTAAATTTATAATAAAAAATAATAATTAATATAGTTAAAAAAATATTAATTACTTAATAAATATTAAATTAATTATGATAAAGTTTATATTGTCACTATAAAATTTTTTAACTCAAATTAATTATATTTTTAACTTTTTATTAAGTTTGTTAACTGTAATTAAGATATTAATATTTGCCTAATTCTTAATTTTAACAAATTTACATATTAATTTATTAAATATGAAGACTTAAAAATAAGATTATAAATAAATTTAATTAAAGAATTTAGATAACAAACTTAATTATAAAAATTACATTTGATTATATAAATACTTTATAATAAAAAAAGCAGAAATTACTAAAAAAATTTTTTTTATTTTATAAGCTAAATATTATTTTTTTTAGTAAAATAAGTTTAGATTTAACATTAATTCAAAAAAATTCTTTGATAATTTTCACCCTTTCTATTATAAAAAAGCCTATATGAAAACATTAAAAAGTAGAAAAATATAAGTTTTAATTAATTTTTTTTATATATTAAAACTTATATTTGTAAAAGAGTTAATTTACAATATAAGCAAAAAGTTTATCTATTTATATAAAAATATTTTTTACAGCTAACTAATTAGTATACTATAAACTAACTAATTTAATAATAAAATATAAGTAAATAAAAAAAAATAGTAATATGTACAAAATAAAAAAATTAATAAAAGTAAAATATTCAAAAATAAATATTAAATATTTAAACTTATTTAATTCATAAAATTAGGATTATTATTAATATTTGAAGATTAGCGGGATTATATAGATTTCTGTATTTTTAAAATTCACAAAATTCATAATATTTTTTAAAATTTAATATTAAGAAATTATTATACTGCATAATTTATGTAACTTCAATTTTATTGTTTATTTGTTTTGCTGATAATATATAAGTAGTTTTAAATTTATTAAATATATTTATATAATACATAATAAGCTGTTTATTTTGATTAAAATAATTAAATTAATTTATAAAATCAAACAAATTATGATATATTTAATAAAGTTACAAAAATATATATTACTTCATAAATATTAAACCAATTTTAATAAAAATTTAAAATATAAATAATATTGAATCTGTTAAATAATTTTTACTAAAAATAGAAGATGCTTTACTTTGATTAAAATGCTCAAATTTTATCATAAAATCCTAAATAAAAAAAAGATACTAAATATATATAAAAATCAAAATATATAAAAATAAAAAAAAAGTTATTTCATTTACATTTAAAAGTTTTTATAAACTGATTTTAAGTATTTAAATAAAAATATTTTATAGATTATATTAAATAAAATAAAAGTTTTTTTTTGTTAAAAAAAAAAATAAAAATATAATAGTTTAAAAAAAGATGATAAATTAATTATTAATGATATTAATTGCAAAATTATAACCGATAATTTAATTATATATTTAATAATTCTATATATTTTTTATATATTTTCTATATACATTAACTTAAAAAAATATGCAAAATCAATTCATTATTAAATATAAAGAATTATGATACAAATTACTAAAAACATATTAATAATATATTATTACTTTATCTTTTTTATATTTTTACCTAATTAATAATTGGGTAGACTAAAATATTTAATCAATTGAATAGCATCTAGATTTAGTTTAGATTACTTATCTTTAGAAGAGACTTTATATAAATCAGAACTTACAAAATTAAAAGCTATAACTGATGATGGGAGTTCAGGTAAAAATAATCTGAATAGTTTTAAAGTAGAATTTAAATCAGCATATGATGTATTAAAATATTTACAGAATGTTAAATAAAAACTTGAAGCACAATTAAAACAGATAAAGAATACTTTAGAAAAAGTACAAATGGCATTTTCCAAAAGAGAAAAGCTTTAGAAAACGTTTATAAATAATGCAAATGGTATTAAAATAAAAAATTAAAAGAATTCAATTGATTAACAACCGCTATATTAAGAAAAGAATTTAGAAAATTTATGGTTAAATCCAAAGATAAATAACAAAAAGTGTTACATCACAAAATGGAAGAAAAGAAAAAATTGAAAAATGCCTTAGAAATTTGAAAAGAGAAAGGAAAGCTAAAAAATGAAAAAAAAAACAAATGATACTCAAACTAGATTTGTTATTAGTATGTAACATATACGTATCTTTCTTTCTTTTTTTGCTATGTAAGGTTTAAGTTAGTTAATAATTTATTTATTTATTTATGTACTAATACTTTGAAATGAATCGTAATACGTCTGATATATTAAGATAACTTCATATAAAATTGTAACAACAAATAATCCGATGGTTTTTTAAAATAGATGACAATTTCGGAATTTTAATAAAATATTTTCTTTCCGGATTTGATGTTTGTATTTTTTTTGCTTCCGTTACATTTTTTTCTTTCAAAATGTGTATGACGTGATTCAAGATTCACCCCTTATCATTCCACAAAAATGAAGTATTTGTGCCATGTGATAGTTTCGAGAAGAGATTTTCGGAATTCTTCATTCATTGGAATTCGCACGACCACCACACATGTGATGATTATTATTAATAAATAAAAAATTATCATAGCTTATACATGTTATTACAAAGAAAATCGGTGTTATTCAAATCATTATAGCATTAGTCATGAATCAGAAATCTGTGATCGTTGTTCCTTGGTGGAAGTCAAAAGTTCTAGCAGATAATGATCAAGCATGACATCAAAATTAATAGGTTCGGAGTAAGCAATTCCATTATAAATCACATCACGCTTCTATTGTTTCAAAAACATAAACAATTCTTCGGCTTCTTCCGCGACCGCTATCTTAGAGAAGACTAATTTAATTGGTTCGATATCATACCATGTGATCAACAATTTGATCAAATTTCGGGAGCCAACAAAAAGAAGCGTTCTGCAAACAGGAATGGCGTGATTTTTTTATTTATTTTTTCTTTTTTAAAAAAGCTCCGAATAAATTTCCAAAAAAAGGAATATGCTGATACGTCATATTTTAATCCATTGATGAATGGTAATTAAAATTTCGTTTCGACCATGATTTTTGTTATAAATACTAGGTAAGCGATTTTTTGGAATTTGATCCATAATTTTAAACATGATTATTTCACCAGAAAATTTACTTATCTGTTCTACGGTGGGAGAAGTATTTGCTATCAACAAAACAGACGGCACACAGGTATGGAATGCCAGGCTCTCGGGTGTAGGATACGGTGTTGGGGCATTATTTGTATCTGGTAGTAAAGTCTACGTTGGGATGAATGGCAATCTAGTCGCCCTGAATTTGGCTGATGGAGCAGAGGTTTGGAGAAACCCGTTATCGGGAATGAGATACAGCGAAGTATCAGTACTCGTCGCCAACACCAGCTCATCTAAAGGTTCTATCGTTTTAATAGCTTCTTTCGGAAAATTATGTGGAATAGGATCAGAATTAGGAGAGACGCTTTGGAAAAACGAGCTGAAGGGTGGCTGTTATTACTTACCTTGTCTTATGTTGGATTCATCAGATCCTGATGTTGTACTGGTTGGATGTGGAAAACGAATATACAAGATCAATTTACTTGATGGACAAACGATTTGGAATCAAAAAATATCTTCAAACATATTTGGTCCACCCTACGTTACTATGGCCACTCATCAAAGTAGTTTGCAGGCCGCATTTACGCATACAGGATTCAATAACAACCCTGTTGCTCAACATGCTAGAAGAATGAAAAACGAGAAAGATTCTCGTGATCATGGTCATATAAGCTAATCTCAATTAATTATATATTATCACTTCTATCTAATATTTGTTTCCTTTTGTAATTGCATGATTTAAAGTATGATATGTTTAAAGTTTTAAAATATATACGTACAAGAAATCTAATCACCTCTTTAAAACGCAATACGTTAGTTAATTCATTCTGACCATGTAATTGTACCATACAAAAATTTATTATACATTTTTTTTTAAGTTGTCACGTATTCATTTAAAAATTTTCTAATAATATAAAGATCGTAAATTTTAAATATATTGTACATAAATTTAAATGGTTGATTGCAACACTTGTCTCTCAAAGTAGTATAATGAACAAATCATATCATTATGAGTCATCATTTATTCTACTATATAGTCACCTTCTATATAGTCACTCCTTCAAGAATAGAGTGGATGTGATAATTAGAGTATATAATTCGTCATGATTTTGAGTTTAATGCTATTATTATATATCAATTTAACATAATTTTTATTATAACAAAAATAAAAATGCTTTTTTTAGCCTTTTACTTTTCTCTTCTTTTTTTTTAATCTTAATAATTAATAAGTTTTGGTTCTTTTTTCTTTCAGTTTTTATTTTTTTTCTTTTTGATTTTAATTTTGGTTAATATATAAATCTTATTTTGTTTTTAATTTTTTAGTTTTTGTATTAGTAATTTTTTTAACTTTATTTTTATATTTTTTTCATTTTTCAATAAATGTTTTCATTGCTGAATCTCTTTTTAATTAATATTTTTGTTTTAATTTCATCATATGTTTGTTTTTCAATTATATTTTATTTTGGTTTTATCATATTCATTTTTTCAGTTTAAGATTCTCATTTTTCATCATATATTTATTTTTGTTATATTTTATTTTTAGGTTTCATTATATATTTATTTTTCAATTTTCAGATTAATTTTTATAATTTGACAATAAAATTTCTTATGAAAATTCTCATAAATAATAAAAATAATTTTTATTTATTATTATATTTTTTTATTTCTTTGTTATATGTAAATTAAAAGTTTATAAAAGATGCAACAATTTTTTTTTAAGACATGATAAGAATAGAGTTGAAAAGTTTTAATTAGTTCTTAATTGGTCCTGAATAATTTAAAAAAAATTAATAATTTTAAAGATTATTTTTTTTTAAATAATATTTTATAATAGTTTTTTAATTAAAATTACTTATTAAAATAAATTGAAATTTTCTTTTAATTTAAATTTTTTTAAAAAATTATTAGATTTGATTAGAACTTAAGTCTTAAAATCAAATTTTTAATTTTAAATTGTTTTATTTAAATTAATAAATAAATTTATTTATTTTAATTATTAAAATTATTATTAAAAAAATATAATTAATAATATATTAATAAAATTTTTTTAAATCTTTAAAATTAATTATAATTTATTAAAGTTTTACCAAATCTAGATAAGAATTAACTTATATAATATATATATATTTTTTGATTTAATTAATTAATTTAAAAAATATTAATTATTTAATGATTATTTATTACATTATTAATTAATCATATTTTATATATATATAAATCTATTTTTTATGATTTTACGCTTATTATTTTATATTTACATAAAATTTTTAAATAAAAATTTACAAAAAAATAATACTTTATAATACATTAAAGATTATTTTAACTAAGTAATTCTTTTTAAGTAAAAATTTTTACATTTGAATAAATAACTTATTAAAGAATCAAGTATTACATATTTTTAAAATAGAATTAGAAAATATAATGAAAAATTATCTGTTTATAAAAGAAGGACTATAATTTTTAAATCCAAAATTGTTTTAATATAATGAAATTTTAAAATTTAGGTTAGTATTAAATATTTATTATCAAAATATTATTTAAAAATAAATGAATAAAAATAAGCTTTTGAAATAAGATAAAAAAAAGAAAACTTCATATAATGTAAAATCTTCTAATATTTTTATAGAAATAAATTGCTTGTTATCATATAAATAGTTTAAGATATCTAAAATAAGAAATTTATATTCATTACTAGTAGAATCTACCTATAATTTAGAAGTTCATTTTTTCTACAAGTATAATAGTAAATCTTTATATTATTTTACTTTAATATGATTTATACCTAGTGTTGTATATTTATGTTAATGAGTAGTTCTGAGTCAAAAATATCTAATATTTGAAAGCATAGGAATATATATATTTATTCTTTTTGTTTTATACTATATATAAATATTATTTTGCATTTTTAATATATTATATTTATATATAAACTAATTATACATTTTTTATTTTTTTTGAAGAAAAATTCTGATAAAATTGAAATTTATTGATAAACTGTATAAATATAGATAGCAATCAATATTGCATAGAATAAAAGTGTAAGTAAACTACTTTTATATCTGCAAAATAATCAATATATGATAATTTTAAAAATGTAAATTTATAATTAAAACTTAAAAAGAAAAAATAAATATCATTTAAAAATAGAATATAAAATAATTACCTTTAGATATATATAATAGTATTTAAAATAAAAATAAAAATAAAATTATAATTTTGATTTTTATATTATATTTATTACAAATAATGAAACTAAAATATCTATTAAATTATAAGTTGATAAATTAAATGAAATAAATGAAATATTTCTATTACTAATATAAAATTTAATAAAATTAAATACAAATTTTCAAATACAAAATAATTCTTAAATAATAATATTGATAAAGTTTTAATGATAATAAAGATATTAATTTTAATATATATATTTTATAAATTATTATAATATTATTAGATGACTCAAAAATCTCACCTCTAGATTGGCCAATCAGAATAAAGGAAAAGAAAATCACATGATAATTACATTATTGTTATATAAATATTGGTGATATCAAAATTTTTTGTAAATCAAAATTTTCATACTGACTTTATTTGTTTGAGAAAAGTAAATTTTTTATTGTATCAATGAATTTGAACAATTTAAACATTAATCTGGCATATTGTAAATATAATGTGAACTAATGGTTTTTTTTTATCATCTTAAAATTTTTCCTAGTCTTGCAGGACCAAACATTTTATAAGGATCTTTTTACTCACTTTCTGATTGTATTTCCCAGTTATGTAAAGCTAATACTTGTCTAGCTGATACAAGTGCAACTGAAAAATTATCAACAGAATTGGTAAGTGATTTTTTTTGCTTGGCTGGTTGTTCTTGTCATTTTGGATGTTGATTTTTTTATATAAGGCAAGGATAGAAAGTGTCAAAAAATATGCATTACAGACGAAACAGCAGAGATGAGTATAAGTATCTGAACTAAATCTAGATGCTATTCAATTGATTAAATATTTTAGTCTACCCAATTATTAATTAGGTAAAAATATAAAAAA